>PVLD010009504.1:41927-76750 GCA_004027595.1 Dinomys branickii | reverse complement strand
GTCTGACTAAATTTACATGTCTGTATATGGGTCCATACATCTACAATTCGAAGATATCAATGGATAAAGCAACAACTACTGTTGAGACCATATCACCTTGTCTATAGATTAGTTGTGATTGTACTATTTTCTATGATAATGGGTATCTGTTTGTCAATATGTTTTTGTACTTTTATGTTTCTAAAATAAAAAAAAAAGGATGGTTGGACACTCATGAAGTTCTCCAGTTGTTCTTTGTCATGGAAATATTTTATTTCTCCATTAAACTTGAAGGATAGTTTGGTACAATACATCAATCTTGGTTGGAAGCTGTTTTATTTTGGGACCTGTAATACTTTGGTCCAACTCTTCTCAATTGGATATTTCATGTTGAGGAGTCTGCTGTGATTCTGATGGGCTTTCCTTTATGGGTGATCTGTTTCATTTCTCTAGCAGTTTTTAATATTCTGTTCTTTTGCTGAAGACCTAGGATCTTGATTATTATATGTCTGGGTATAGTTTTATTATGGTTATGACTCTTAGGAGTTCCTCATTTACTGTACCTCAGATTCTGTTACCATTCCTGTGAAATTTTCTGCTATTATTTCTGCAAATGTTCTTTTTATGTTATTTGTGTCACCTCCTACTGTTTTATTGACTCCTATTACTCAGACGTTATTTCTCTTTGCCTCATCTCGCAGTTGCTGGATTGATTTTTCCTGGATCCTTGGTGATTTTAAGAGATCCTTCCTTTCAAGAGCACTGGCTGCTATGCTGTCTTCAAGATCTGAAATTCTATATTCAGCTTCATTCCATCAGTTTTGCAAGCTTTCAATGGAAGTTTTCCTTTCCTGGAAATCGCTTTGAGTCTGTTTCATACATTCTAATTCATTCCTAAATTGCTCATGTAATGTTCCCATCTGTTGCCTATGCTTATCTATTTTTTATCTGTTTCTTCTCTAGATGTGTGCAGCATTTCTTTCCTTATTATTGTCATTTCATTTTTTTCCTCAGATATTATGTCTGTTCTCTTCTATGGCCTGATGGGTTTGTTTCTTTACTTCCACTACAATCATCTCAGCAATTTCAGGTGTGTGTTTACCAAGTTCCCCTATGGTGATGTCTCCTGGACTTGTTCTGAGTTGGGTGGAGTGCTGCGATTGTGTTTTAGCCCTTTGCCTTGTCATGTTTGATGCTAGAGGCAGAATGCTCAGTCTCTATCTTCTCTGACAGTTCAACAAATGTCATTAGTGGCCATAGGTTTCCTGGTAGGCAGGCTTGCCCCTCAGTGTCCACTGAGATACACTGCTTAGGCTGGGGTCGTCCAGTAGATGGTGAAATGTGCCTAGTTATCCCAGGTCTCAGATGTGAACTGAGATGTCAGTTTATTGCAGATGGTTTGATCCAGTGATCTCTCGCATTTCATAGCATGTGTATCACTCAGAATCCAATTGCACTGATGGCACAATCCCAGACCATTGGTCCTGTTACCCCAGGCAGTTCAGTGTAAAGGCAAAACCCAGACATGAACTGCACAGTCAACAGTTTATGGGCCACCTGATTCTGTGTCTCCAGTCAGTTCATTCCACACCCTAGAGCCAGGCACAGACCACTCCAACAGTGATCACAGACTACCTGTGTGTGCGACCCCCATGAGTTCAGGGTGCAAGTGAAGCCCAGACCTGAACCATGGTATGTGCAGCTCATGGAGTGCCCACACCACCTCACTCAGGACTGGGCACACACAGAGTGGACCCTCATGAGAACCCTGGTGAGAGTAGTTCATAGGTCTTCTGAGTGAGGATCTCCTGTCTGAACCGGGCGCATGAAGGTCAGACTCAGGTGGTAATGGTGGCAGGGTCGTGAGTTGCATGCTCTTCCCCTGGGAAATAGATGGGAAATACTTGGTTCTCTTGGCAGCCTTCATCTGAGAACCATGCTGTCAGCAGTTCACAGCCCCATAGCCCACCTGTCTCTGCTTCTACAGTCAGTTCAGTCTGCACACAGAAGCCAGGAGCAGGTTGCACCAACAGCAATCACAGACTGCCTGTATGTGCCAGCTCCTAAAGGGCAGGGTACCAGTGAAGCCCATCTAGAACCATGCTGTCAGCAGCTCTTGAACACCTGCACCCATACCTCACTTTGCACTGGGCATATGCAGTGAGGGCCCACACATGAACCCCAGTGAGAGCAGTTCACAGGCCTTCTGAGTGCGGATCTTCTGTCTGCACCAGGTGCATGGAGGGCGGAGACTCAGTAATGGTGGCATGGTTGTGAGTCACTCACTCTGCCCCCGGGAAATAGATGGGAAATACCTGGTTCTCTTGGCAGTCTTCAGCTGGAAGTCATGTTGTCAGTGGGTCGCAGCCCCATGGCCCACTTGATTCTGCTTCTCCAGTCAGTTCAGTCCACACAGAGAAGCCAGAAGCAGGCCGCACCAACAGCAATCACAGACTGCCTGTGTATGCGAGCTCCAAGAGGGCAGGGCTCAAGTTGCTACTGTTATTTTGATCAGGATTTCAATAAATCAAATAACAATTTTGAGAGTAGGGCCATTTTCACTATGTTCCTTCTTCCTACCCATGAGTAAAGAGTATCCTTCCGTTTTCTAATATAGTTTTCAATCACATTTTTCAGAGTACTAGATTTCTCAAGGTAAAGATGTTTTACTTCCTGTGTTTGATTGAATCCTAAGTATTTCATGTTTTTCAGTGTCGTTTTGAATGGTGTGGATTCCTTAATTTTGCTATCAATGAGTTTATCTGTGAACAGGAATACTATAGATTGTTAAGTATTGAACTTGAATCCTGGTATGTGACTGAATCTGATTATTAAATCTATAAGTTTTTTGGCGGTGTTTTTGAGGTCTTTATGTAGAGTATCATAAAAAAAACTGATGAAATTAGAGCACTAAATTTAAAGACGCAATCCAAAAATGGGAATTGGAAATAAATAGACACTTTTGAAAAGAAGTATAAATAGAGGATAAATATCTGAAAAAATGTTCCACATCACAGATCATTTAACAGATGCAAAATATAACACTGAGAATAGTTATCACTCCAGAAAGAATGGCTATTATCAAGAAATCAACCAGTAAGAGGGTGCAGTTGTGGTGAAAACAGAAATTTTTTCTACTGTTTGTGAAAATGTAGACTTATGTAACAACTGTGAAAATCAGTGTGGAGGTTCTTCAAAAATCTAAGAATACAATTCCCATTTGATGCAGCTATTTCCCTTCAAGGTGTAATGCAAAAGGAATTAGTAGCATCATATCACTGCGGTATATTCTTATACATGTTTATAGCAGCACTGTTTTAATGGCTAAGCCTTAAAAACAACCACAATGCCTGTCCATTGATAAATGAGTAAAAGATGTGTGTTTTTTTACATGATATAGTACTACTCAGCTATAAAGAAGGATGAACTTGAGACATTTATAGCCAAATAGATGGACTTGAGACCATACTCTTAAGTGAAATATATCCGACAAATATGTGTACATATTGCATCATCACTCTAGTGTGAGAAATGCAAAGTGGAAATAACAGCCAAAACTTCTAAGACACATTGTGAAATAGGAAGAAATTTTTCAAGCACAAAAGTGAACCAGGAAAGTGGTAAAGGAAGGAAAAATACAAAATGAGAATGAAAAAGATAAAATGGGGCCCTCCATAGACCCAGCACAACCAGGAGATACTGGTTCAGAAGGCCCATGAACTGCTAATACCGAGGTCACTTTGGACCTTCATTGTGCATGCTCTGCACCATCTGAGGTATCAGATCAGGTGGTCTATGAACTGCTGATACCACGGTTTGCATCTGGGTTTGGCACACCCTGACCTCCCAGAAGACACAGAAACGCAGTCTGATCACCATCAGTGCAGCCCACATCTGGCTCCTGTGCCCGCCCAAGCTGCCTGGAGTCATGGAGTCTGGTGGTCCACAATTCACTAACACCACGGCTCACAGCAGAGCACCGAGAGAACCTTGTCCAGTTCAAGAATGTCTTCAGCAACAGAGGTAACATAAACATCTCACACATGAAGAAACCGTTCTCCTGATACCCAAAATCACCTGGACCTTCTGGACCATGATGCAGTAACCTCCATACACTTCTGTGTATGCAGTAGGTCTTGTAAAATGGTCTGCACTGCCAGATGTTAGCTTTAACACAGCTCTGGCATCCACCAAAGATCCTGCATGGTCTTCATTTTGGGGGACCAGTACATTATTAATTCCACATGTGGCTTTTTCTCTCCCAGAACCTTCCTTCCAAGACTTAGGTACCACAGCCTGCCTCTTAATCAGGTAAAAGGAGGGCCTGTGTCATTTTTTCCTGCTTCACTGGGGCTGCTTTGACTTTCTTGCCCTGTCCCATGAGCAGTATTGCAGTTCAGGGTGTAGCTGCCTCCACAGAGTCAGCAACACAGACAAAGTCTACCTGTCTAACTTATCTGCAGCTAGGCCAGGAGCAAGCTGGTTTATCCAGAGCTGGCATCAACTGACCTTCAGGGGCCCCACAGCCTGTTCTTAGGGAAACGATCCCCCTTGCCTGGGTGTCCCCACTGCTGGTACACTTTTCACGGATCTTACCTGACCTTGATGCTTCATTTCCACATCTCCCAGTTTGTCCAATGCAACCACAGCATTATGGCTTGAGCAATCTGTAAAGAGTGCTACAAGGGCTACCACTGATCTGAACATGCCAACTGGCCCACTCGCTAGGATCATGTCCATAAGGAGTTCCTCATGAGGGGTGTGGTACTCTAGTGAAAATATCTGCTGCATGCTCATTTCACGTAGCACAGTTATCAAGTCCAGAGATTAACTTGCTTTGGAAGTCACCTGGATTCTCCTAAACCAGGCAATGTGCTGCCATCAACAAATCTGTCACAGTCTCATTACTTGCTTCAGGCTCCATCCTCTCCACATTCTGCAGAATCCAACTCATAGATAGGATGCAAAATAAAACAACACTGAGAATACTTATCACTCCAGAAAGAATAGATATTATCAAGAAGTCAACCAATAAGAGGGTGGGGTTGTGGTATATGGATGTGTGGATGCTATTCTAGCCATTTGGGACACTTCCTGTGGGCTTAATTGCATGCTCTTAGCCCCATTGTCCCGTAGTTGTAGCAGCCACACAGGCACTGTTTCACCCACTTTCTGCTTAATTATTTTGTCAGCTCCTACAGCTCTTTGACTCTATAGGTCATTTAAATTCTATGCTAGATACAGGTAGATGGTCCTCTCAGAGTTTCTCCCTGTTTTACGGGTTCTTTCACCTCCAATTTTTGATGTATATCCAGACTAGCAAGCAAAACTAGAGAATTTTCTGGGGTTTTTCTTGATATGAGGACTTATGTACCTGGAGACATTTCTAGAGGAGGCAATGTTTCCCAAGCCTTGCAACCTCAGCCCTGTAGCAGCCAGCCATCATTCAAGTTCTTCTTCTAAGTGCTGTAGGTGGTCTACCAGCCAGACCAGGGCATCTGCCACTTGATTTACAAAGCAGAACAGAGTGAAAACTTCCAAGCTATCTGACACACCCTTTCACAGTGAGAGGGAACAATTTTTTCATTAATTATTTCCCAATCTTGCAAGATATCCCCAGGCTCCAAAGAGATTTTTTCTAGGTGCTTGCTAGCAAGAAGTATTTCCTACATCTGAGCAGGTGAATCAGGAAGTACCAGAAGGAAGTATGTCTAAGAGGGTTACAAGTTTGGGAGAGTTGGGTGTAAGGTTAAGGTGGCTGCATTGACAGCATGGAGTTTCTGCACTGGGTGAAAATCATCATTCGGTGTTTTTACTGGAAGCAAAGAAGTGCCCCAAGGTGACTGAATCTGTTTGGATTCTGGCTTGTCTCATTCTGTATGTGGTACAGGATCCCAAGGTGTACCTCTTGGGATGTTGGGTATGGTTTGACAGCAATTGGAGTGGCACCCATTTTGAGTCCCGTCACCAAGCGAACATGATTGAAGACTGGACCTGGTAGTGAGTCCTCTGCCCACACTTCTGGGGATATGGGTTTGAAGACCTCAGGTTTAGAGTCCTTGGAATGTCTGACTTGTAAAGTCATTTTTTTGGAGGACAGTCAAAGTCGATATCAAGTCTGGAGCAGTAGGCATAATTGCAAGTGATGCTGGCTGTTTTGTGATGAAAAAATAGTTGTCCCTAAGTTTGAGAGGAGGTCCCATCTCAAGAGTGGAACAAGGCATTCAAGCATGTACAGAGATTCATGTTCGATAAAATGTTCACCAAGCTCACAAGATCTGCTTTGGAAGAACTTTTTCTCAGTAGGGGTCCCAGTAGCACCAACTACTTGATTTTTCTGGGAGGTCAAAGGAGAGATAAACTGAATTACAATAGAATATTTGGCCCAACTATATATAAAAGACATTGGTCTTTGCCCAATTGTAGCAATGACTATGGGCTCCCACAGGACGAGTCTTATGGAGTCCAGTCTGCCCTATTCACCATCCTCAAAAATTGAAAGTAGAGGCTCAGGTGGTGGCAGGCTTGATTCCTCAGAAAACTTTTGATCTTTTAGTTGGAGAGGGCATTTGTCTTCCCAGTGTCCCAACTGTTTACACTGGGCACACTGGATTGGAGCCAAGGGGCAGGGATGGCTGCTTGTTTTGAACTGGGGACCCTTGTTGTTGGTTCAGATTCAGTAGTGGGGTTGAATCATGTACAGTTTCTATAGGATTGGCTTTCCCATAATTGCAGCCAGGGAATGGGCCCTGCAATCTTCCTACATTTGTGTTCATTGTTTTTCTTCTTTGTCTCACTTGGTATAAAACTTTTGTGTTATCTGAAGCAACTGGGTGGCATTCATGCCAGCAAACCTGTTGATCTTTGGAATTTTTCTTTGGTTGTCAGTTGCACATTGAGCTACAAAGGGTGAATTCACCATCTTTTAGTTTTCTGGGCCTTATGGCCAAATGAGGAATAAGCTTGATATCATTCACAGAGTCTCTCATAAAATTTTGCAGGACTCCCATTAGGATCTTGGAAAACTTCAGCAATTTTGACAATGTTGATAGTATTTTTCTCCCTGCTTTATCCCTGACAGAACAGCCTCATTATGTTACCTTAGAGTGACAAGGCCCTGTGTGGTATTGAAATCCCAGTTTGGATATATGTGAGGGAAAGACAGTGTGTACCCATCTGACGTTGTCAGCAATGGTGTCTGGAACTCTAGCCCTTGGCCAGGATCTTACCCTCAAAAATACAGGGACACTCTTTAGTGCTGAGAAGGGTTAGGAAGGTTGTTGGCATTCATCCCAGGTGGGCTGACATGTCTGAAAGATCGAGGTCAGGCATGGCTTGGTGATTTTCTGAGTAGTAAGGACTGTTGTGTTTTCAATTGAAGAGAACAGTGGAACTGCTGGTAATACAGAGCAGGCTGCTGAGTGTCCCCTTTTGACCTCCAGGACATCCATGTAGAGGCATCTGGAGATGTGCATAGTGGAATCAGTGGCATATGGGGCTTGACTTATGGGGCTCTTGGAGATCAGGTGGCACAAGGGGTGGTGCAGATGGTGGAGATGAAGCAGTAGAGTCTGGGAGAATGGCGTGGTGGTGGACTAGGTGGTGCCTCTGGTAGCAGCAGTGACAACTCTGGCAGATTTTGGTGGCCACCCACATAAAGGGGAGAAAAGTCTTCATCATGGCCATCATGTATGGGATGGCAACTCTTAATATATCATTTCTAACGCAGAATAGTTTTAGCTTTAGTACAAGCCTCAAAATGTGTCTTCACAAACATCATGGAGGGGTTGTAAAACGTTAACTACACAACTACCTGTGACCCTGCCTGGGTTGTTTCATCCCTTCCCTGGCCCTTGATAAACATTGTAACCATAAAGGAAATGTATGGTTACCTAGAGGAGGACATATAGAGCAGAGTACAGAAAGTATATATCATTGTGGTTAGGCTGATGACTAGGGCCTGACGCAGTCACATGGGACAAGGAAAACAACATGTGGCCATGGCTATAACATTCCAATCTGTTACCATGGAAGCCAAAAATGTATATAAAGTGGAAACAAAGGCAGGCAGGGCCCCACATTCCTGATCTGCTAGTCAGAGATGTGCAGCAACCAGTCTAAAATTAATAAATTCTGTTTGTCCTAAATAGAGTTCTTTGGTCTATGAAATTCAGCTTTTTTTGCCATTACAATCAGACAGGATAGGATCCATATAAATCTTTTAGTCTTGGAGGTTCTTTTCTAGGGGACATATGATCAGGTTCCTTGGTTTTGATCACTCAGTTAGTTCATATTGTTTGACAAGCCCAGGTAAGAGGACAAAGTGGTAGGCTCTGACAACAGTAAAACAACCACAGCAAAACCTCATAGGCTAAATTGTTTCAGGTTTTCATTATCTTACAAGGGCTCCATGCAGGTAAACAGCTGTTTCATGAATCTGCATGCTTTTCTCCTGTGAATCTGTGAGAACTTCAGCTGTGAAACTAGGATGGGTGAGGAAAAGATATTTTGCCCCCTTACAGATGATGACTCACACTAGCTTTGAAAAGAATACATAACTTCGTGTTTATGTGATGCTTTTCTTCTAGCCCTTAAATTATGTCTCATATTTTAGAAGAATCTTTGGAGAAAACAAGAGGCCACTCTGGTGTGTTTTACTTTCCTGTGGTTAACAAGCAGAACGTTCCACAATTTGAAGCAAATACCAGAGTAGTAGAGGGAATCATTCTATTTCATGGGTTTGAAACAATCATGTAAAGTCATTGAATTATCTCCAGGAAAACGTGGAGAAATCACGGAGTGGCCAGTGAGGTAAAATTAGCTGTATCGGGGGTTGGTGAGAGGATTAAAGAGTCACTGCTGGTGGGCACAGTGCCTCTTTTGGGGATGACGTGAATGTGCTCACCTAGGGAACAGTGACAGTTCTAAAGCTCTGCAAATATACTAAGAGGTTTTGAGTTAGGTGCTCTAAAGGAGTGAACTGTACAGTATGTCAATAGTATTTCAATGAAGCTATTTTAAAAGTAGTCATAGATCAACCTGATGCCAGAGGGTGATTGTACAGTCTGTCTACTCACACACTGCTTGTAGCCATTGAAGATGAGGTAGTGCTGCACCCTTATAAAGGAAGGTGGCTGTGAAGAACCATGAACATGTTCTTGGATTCTGTTACATAAGTTAGGGGAATATATGTTCAGTAATGATCCAAAATATGGGGAAAAAAATCACATGGTAATTTGAACTCACTTTTGAGGAAAGAAACAAAATCACATGCCACATATTTATTTCCCTTGGTGACTGCCCTCCCTTCTTTCTGCATATACATAAAGATATTTATTTGTAGTATGGAGAAATGAGAGATGATCTACCTGAGTGATAGAGGACAATAAGTTTTGATACAAGAATTGAGAGGACTATTATGAAGGTATAAGACTGAGCTTTGTTGCTGCGAACATCTTTGTGCATAAATCTTTGTCTGTATTTCTGATATTTTCCTTAGGATAGGATGTCAGATGGTTGTACATAATTTTTTCTTAATGTGACAGCAGGTTTCCTGCTTGAATAGTATGTAAATAAGTCGTGAGAAGTACAGAACTTGGGAAGAAGAAGGTAAAAATTATCCCTAAGTTTTTCATATTTGAAAAGAATTATTTTTGTAAGCCTGATGTCCCTAGGGTATTTATTGGGTATAAGTGGCTCACTATTTTAATTTGAAAACTTCCATAGAGTTAATATAAGATATTAAAATCAAACTTAAGACTTCGAAACAGGGATTAAGCAAAAGCAAAACTCGGTGGTAGTATCTGAAACAAGTTCTTAATTTTTAATACAGGAGATAGCAGGTCTGTTTTGTACGTACATCAGAGAATCTACCGCTAGATGGCAGTCCTCGACAGCTGACCGCCTAGTGGGGCCTGCCTTTGCTTAAGGAGTAAGAATCACTAACGGAGGATGTTGGTCTCACAGTAATGCTTTGCTTTTTACTAGAAATAAGTGTAAATTCTTCGTGTTGCACACAGGTAACAACAATTTTTATACTACGTAGCGTCTCGTAGAATACCCTATATTTCCTCTGTCTAGCCTTCCCCTAAATTTATCATTCTCCACAAACACAATCATAGTGTTCTTACAGAAGAGCAGACTGCCTGTTCCAAGCTGCATTTTTACCACGATCTTCCTATGATTCAACTGCAAATTAAAGTTTGAGAAGCATAACTAACAGGTAGCTTAAGGCTCACTTATTAAGTCTGCAATTGGACCTGAGGTTCTCAATTTCTGAGAGTATGTAAGATGACTCCAAGTGCAGGTTCTAGAGGCCTGCAGCAGCCGTGTCTGCCAAAGGCTTCGTCTTTACCAGGAAGTCTGCTCCGCGCCTTGCATGCTGAAGAGCTTACCTGCAACCCGCTCCGTAAGTGGTGGAGAATTCTGACTGTGTCCTGAAGCCTAGGGTGTTCCCCACACCGTGCTGCCTCCCCATGGGGGCGGCAGTAACTTTACCTCAGCATAACTCAGAAAACAACTTTCCTGTCAGAAATAAGAGTAGCTTGGTTTTGCTAAGGTTAGGTCTATAACTTTGATTTTTTATTAATTATAGAGTATAAATTAAATAACCTCAGGTCGTATATTTGCCTTTTCAGTTTCATTTTTTTGGTTAGTGCTTTGTTTTGTGAGTCCAAAAACTGTTTTTAAGTCCAAAAATTCAATATTAATGCCTCTGTGTGTGTGTGTGTGTGTGTGTGTATCTGTAGAGGGGGATGTGTTTGAAATTTAAAACTGTTTTTAAAATCTGAGCTGCTTTTTTGAAGTAAAGTGTAGCTTTAGCTTTTATAAAGATGTTATCTTTGCTTTTTATACTCTTGGAAGTTAATGCTTGCAAGATGTAGAGAGCAAGCATGGACCAACAAGTTACAGTTTGAAAATGTACTAAGTCAGATCTCAGTTGCTGTGGGTTTTCTGGAAGGGGGCAGTGTCGGGGATTAAACCCAGCACCTTGTGCTTGCTGGGCAGGTGCTCTACCACTGAACTACACTCCTACCCTGTTTAATTTATTTATTCTCAGACAGATTCTTGCTAAGTTGTTCATTCTAGGCTTGAACTTAATATTCTTCTGCTTCAGCCTTCTGAATACCTGCTAAATCACTTTTGAGAAAGGTGGGTTTGATTGATGTAAAGTATGTTACTAAAATAGGTAGGATTTATTTGGTTTGGTAACTTGAACTCACTTTTGAGGAAAGAAACAAAATGATAGAGTGGCCAGATTTTCCTTTCCTTTTGTTTTATTATGTTCCTGGAACTTCCATTGGTTGTAAACATGATATTTTACCTAGTTAAGATAAATTTTCCATTTCCAAATACCATTTGGACAAGGATAGCATTTATATTGACTAGATAGGAAGCCAGTGGTGGAGCAAAGAAAAATGTTATCAGTTTAAGGTCAACCGTGTTTGCTTTGCTCAGTAAAATTTTATGTAGCCTATGCAATGTGTCTGGCTACTGTCAAAGTAGTTTTTAAAATATATTTGAGTTAGAATTTTCTTTACTGACAGCCTGTCTTAGACTGTGAGTAGACAGTTATATCTGCAGCTCCAGAAAAGTTTCCCATAGGACTGTGACAGATTGATAAGCCTTATAATGCACAGGAATCTTTCAGGTGTATGACAGACACTGGAAAGGAATTGTTGATTTGCTGGGGTGCATGGGACAGTTTAGGCTCTGTAGCAAGTCTAGTGTGTTACTCCCTCCTTGCATCATCCCTCTCCATCTACTTCTTTGTCTGTCTGTCTCTCCATCTATCCATCCGTCCTTCCTTCCATCCATCCATTCGTCCATCCATCCCTCCATCCATTCCAACCAATATATGTTCACCAAGAATGTGTCAAATGCCTGGGAGCCATGCTAGTTGCTTGGAATAAAAAGGTGAATAAAAGACAGTTTATGTTTTCAAGCAGTTCTCAGTGTAGGGGGCAGTGAATTATCAAAATTGAGGATAATGTAATATAAATCACAGTAGAGATGAACATGCACAAAGTTATGGTGTAGCTCTGCACACGGAGCAGTTCCCTGTATGCTGAGTGAATACGTGGTGTGGAGGGGAGTGAATCTGAGTGCAGAATGTGTTATCGTGTTTTATGTCAGCACTTCCTGTTTAACTACTTTAATCTAAAAATCGGTAGCCTGAGTTTCGAATAAAGAAACAACTTCATAGTCTGACATAACCACAAACTCTTTGTAGGAAGCTTTCATTGCCAAAGTTTGAGCTACTCACATTCCTTTTAGGGTAGTTTGTTTTTCTTGAGATTACTTGTCAGGCTTCAGAGCACCTAAAAATTTACTTTTGTTTAAAAATATCTGTCATTTTTAGGCTGATAGATTGACATTCTCACTTATAGTAAAATCCCTTAATAAGAAAGCCCCAAAACTATCTACTCTAACAGCCAGCTGATCTCTAATGGAGAAGGGTGTGCTCTTCTGTAAGCACACTATGACTGTGTTTGTGGAGAATGATAAATTTAGGTGAAGCCTAGACAGAGGAAATCACACAGAGATTAGGTGATACAAATGGAGGGACAGAAGAAGAGCATGGTGCCCACCAAAGAGGGGGTAAGAGTGAATTTCAAGAGGGAGCAGAGGAGTCGCAAATGTTGTGGGTTAAGCGGCTGGAGCATGGAGAAGAAAACCTTGGAGTGTTTCGCTGGAGTCACTGGTGATCACAGGAGAGCAGTTTCAACAAAAGGGAAAGAAGTTGCTCAGACTGCCCAGGATGAGGAGTCCATTGAGAAGGAAAGGAAATCCCAAAGACAAGCTTCAGTGTGAAATTTGGCATGAAAGGCAGGAAAATTAGGGGGATGGCTGCCAGAGAAAAGAGTTTATAATACGGAAGATGTCTGTCTTTGAGGACATGGAATGAAATCTTAATCTGATGGACAGAATGCATTAAGACTTTGCTGAGTGTGTTGGTTTGGGGCTTATTTTGCAAGGGTAACAATATAATACAGGACACATACTTTATATAATTATTTATAACATTCTCCCAAAGAACAATATACAGAAGAGTGCAGGAAATCTGTCCACACACTAAGACCAGGGAAGCCAGCTGAGGGCCTGGATTCCACAACAATGCCCTACATGAGTCCAGCTGAATACCTTGAGCTCATAACAATGCCTTCCATGAATCCATCTAGAGGCCCAGAGCCCACAACATCTTATTCAGGCCTGTTTCATGGATCTGTACTGGCAAGGACTAAAGGTCGGTGATGGAATATAGAAGTGCTGCGCCAGCAGGATGAAGGATCTGTGCAAGCAGACTGAGGGATCTGTACTGGAGCCAGGAAGCGACGCTCAGGAGAACCAGAGCTCCCCCAAAAGGACCACAGCCATCCTCAGCAGCAGTGAGGTCCTGAGCTCCTTCGATGACCAGGATGGCCGAGTTCCCATCAGGAAAGCTGATGCAGCAAGCTTCTCTAGGAGACTGGCAGTGCACCATCTTCCCCTCCAGAGACAGAAAGCGATGCTCAATGTGAGGCCCAGAGCTCCTCCAAAGTGAACCAAAGCCATTCTCAGTGCCAACGAGGTCCCAAGCTCCTCAAAGGATGAAAACAGTCAAGTTCATCATGAAAACCAGCATGACAATCTCCTTCGAAACAACCAACAACTTCCACTAGATCCAACAACCTTTCTCCACTCCCAACAGCCATAACTTCCTTCTCCAGTTCCGGGTCTTATGCTACTGGGAACCATCCTCAGGTGGGCTTCCCACACCCAGCACCGTGCTTACTCAGTTCAGCTGGAGGTTATAAGTTGACCAAGAGTTATCAATCCACTACACTGAGAAAGTAATTTGAATAGTTTTGCTTTATTAAAGTTGTTGCCTATTTTGTTCCTTAAAATGTTATTTCTTATCCACAGTCATGTTTAATTCTTCCCTCCTGACAATGAATTTGTGGTTTATGGAAAAAAGACTTCATTAGAGATTGTTACTAACATCTGCATTTTCCATGTTTATCCTTCCCCATTTTTGCTTTTTTGTTATATTTTCCACAGTTATTTTTATTGCCCATAAGCTGTACTTTGCATGGAGATATTTACACTTTAAGTTTTCCTGCTATCGGACAACTCAAGACTTAACAGTTACAATAAAGAAACAGAGGCCCTCACTTCCAGCATGGCCAGAATTCTCTTTTAGTATGTATGTTCAGTATCTTCAGTATGTTAGAATGATAGTTGTCAGCAAAGGTGAGGAACATATATGAGTATGGTGCAATATTTTTTAAACCATAAAATGACTCCTGTAAGCTTGTATGGAATTGTATGTTCTCATAAATAAAAATTGATGAATTTGTAATGGCACTTCTGCCAGGAGAAACAATGAACCGAAGGAGAAGTCAGCTGCCTTTTGCCTCATCTAGAGAAGCTCTCCACAGTCGGATCCACAGCCTTCAAACACTCCGGCTACCTACAGAGAGCCTGTTCTTGTCTGCAGAGGGAACAGGTTGGGGGATCATGAGGTCCCTGCAAACATGTCTGGTTTCTTTGATTACTGTCCAAAGTGAACTGATTGACTCAGTGGGGTGAATGGTCAGTCAGGACCCAGCCTTGGCCTAGTGTGGGGTGGTCAGTGGTTATGAGGGATTAACACTGCTTTCCTCTCTAGGAATCAGTGGTTAATGTTTCAATAGCCCATGTCTCTCCAGTGAACCATGTGCCCTGTTTCCTAATACATGCGGTTAAAGTATTAGAACCTCTTGTCAGAGAAATCTCATGGGTGTACTGGGTCCTGTTCTTTGTCTAGTCATTAAAAGAGGTGTTTTATGATACTGGAGAGCTTCCTTCATCTGTTCTTAGACCCTTTGTAGATATACTGTGAGATGTTGCAAGAGCAAGGGGATTGTAGGACTGACTCTCATCCTGTGGTGGGTTTTCTCATGTATATGGAATTCATTTCTAAAGTCTCTGGTCCAAGACCCATAAAACAATGGTACTTTCAAATACCATCTTCCTGTATATTACATTGCCTAACACTTTTAGTCCCTGGGGGTAAGGTTATGAAGACAGTGTCCTGTAGTCTGCAAATTCATTTTTTACCTAATCATTTACAGTCATTACTTTTTCTAAAAGGTGAATTCTGATCCTTTCAGAATGTGGTAGTCTATATATTTATTTATGTATGCTTTTTTGCAACAAGGTTTTGCTATGTATTTCAGACTGATCTTGGGCTCACTGTATGCCTCAGCATACACAGCCTCCTAAGTGCTGGGGTTGCCGGTATGCACCACCACACCTGGCTAAATGTGGTAACCTTGATGGGATTTGATGACCATTTTTGATACTAAATATTTCATCCTGATCTTCTTTTAAGCAATGGAACGATTGAAATATTATATGTTTTACTCATTTAGGAGGAAAATGATAACCATAAGGTAGCTGTTCAACCATACTGAGGTGAAGTTCTGGCAGTGTTAGAAATTAAAAGAAAAAAAAGGAAATGAAAGATCTGCCCCCCCTAGTCTCTTATAAGTTCATTCAGTATCCTTTTTCATTCTGCATCAACTCTTGCTTACAGATTGAAATTCTGAACTGAAATTTAGAGATGTGTTAATCCTTGCTATAAGAAACCAATGTTTGTGTTGACCAATACAATTACTAGTACTTAGATATGTGTACAGTGTACAAGGTTTACTTAGATATGTGTACGCTGTATAAGGTTCAAGGAAATTATCTTTCCAAGAGATATGGAGATAGACTTTTTTTTTTGGTTGTTTGGCTATTTGCCTTTTGAAACAGAGTCTTGCTATGTAGCCTAGGCTTGCCTTAAACTGGAAATCCTGCTGTCTCAGCCTCCTGAATGCTGAGATTATAGGTGTATATCACTTTGCCCAGCCTTCTGATAGACTTTTAAATGGTTTCTAGTTTTTGGCAAATAAGAAAAAAGTTCTATATTTCTGTATGAAAAATACAAAAATACATGTCACACAGCTATAGGATAATTTTTTATTACTCTTCTAACAAATTTCCCAGTCCTCTTTGCATTTACAGAAAGTTATCACCCAAGGATATTGAAATTAGAAGTTTTTGTTTGTTATGGGGTTTTTGCCTTCTTGTTTTTGTAGGCAAGGACTGTAGCATTGAGCTACACCCTAGCCTTTTTGTTTGTTTGTTTTGCTTTTTCAGGCAGCGTCTCACTAAGTCACCCAGGCTAGGCTTGCCTTGTGTTCCTCTGCTTCAGTTTCCTGAGTAGCTAAGGTTATAAGCGTGCTGCAGTGCACCTGGCTAGGTAATACAGTTCTGTATTAGTAAGCATGTTTTATGTAGAAGAGCGATATTATATGTTTTACCTCTTAAACTTTAAAGGTACAAATCTTGGGCTTCAATAAATAATACAGTATATAATTGAGTCACTTGTTAATTTAGAATATACATATCAAGGTAAGTAATATTATTAGTACTTAAACTTCATTTCTATTTACCTAAGTGAAAAGTGAGTTGGGATTATACCAAACTCCTTTCCATTGAAGTTTGTGAATAAAAATCTTTAAAATCAGCATTTCTAGACCTTTGCTAAAATGAGACAGTGCTATTTAATATGGAAAAAATAGTTGAGAAGTATTCCTAAATTTAACTTGGAAAGCTATATTTTTGATTTTAGGAAACTATGCACATAGAAAGTGTGAGTAGAAAATTAAGACTTCATATGGGTTTTTGCAGCTGGTTAAGCCCTATGCAGGTCATTGTCCTACAGATGAAATTGGTACAAAGTTTTGGAAGATAGAGGTTGTGTATTAAAAGTTGCTTTCCAAGATGTAGTACAAACTGGTTTTAACAATCTGTCATCTTTCATTTGTTCAAGGAAAATATAATAAGAAAAGGAAAATATTAGGCAGGAACACAATGTCAAGATGATAAAATCCACAAGGAAAGAAAAAAGCCTTTAGAAAATGACTAAAATGAAACTCTCCATTTCCCCTCAACAATCTACCTGAACTCATTTTGCTTTCATTATAGAGCTAACCTTGAGGCAAAGTAAGTTCAGCATTGTAACAAAGAAGGTGTTGTAAGGAATTTTTTCAGTGATAAAATAGAACATATGTGTAAACCAGACAACCTTGTAACAGGAAACTTTATAATAAGGGAGGACCGTGCTTAGCTTTTCCACAATTTTAGAAGAATAAATTTTATTAGGTGTTAGGCAAAGAAATTATCAACTGATTTTTTTTGTGTGGTAAGGCTGAAAGATTTGTTATGACCATTTTTAGACCTTAGTAGTAGTTTTAATATGGGTCCTGATATATTAGGAACAGTGCCTAGTGCTATTAATATGTCTGCTGTTGCTATTTCTCTTAAAGAATACGTTGTTTAAATTTTGCTTTTCAGTGAAAGATCATTCAAAACTCTGTTATTATATGGTTTTCACAGCAGTAGTAGACTTTTCTTGAATTGACAAACACATAATATAATTTCAGAACCCAATCAATGGTTCTTCTCTTTTTAAACGATGGGGACAAATTCTTTTGAAACTTGGAAAATTGGCTCGATCAATTATCCCTTATTCTTTCTTTGCTTCTCCTGCTCAACTTCTGGAAAACCATACTGTGTTGATGTCAATGTGTAGATTATCTACTGGGAAATCAATGTATGTTAATTATACTGGAATAAATGTAATGACAAATGATATAGGTGAGAAGGCATTTTGGCCTGATGTGTTTCTCTGCTCATGAAGATACTAAAATTGGCAGTTCTAATATACCTGACACAAAGTTCCTCCTACATTTTTTCCTGGTTTTTCAGATTAACTGGCAAAAGCTGTTTTTCTGGCTTTTAAAGGCTAATATATTGTGGTAAAATTTTAAGATTTGCACAGTATTTATTATAGAATAGTCAAACACTTTATATTTATCATCCAATTACTGAGGCAAGCTATAAGTACACAAGACTGTCTTCTACCCTGTGGCTTTTCAACAATCTTTATTTTTTTTTAATTATAGCTACTGTCCTCCTGCTTCTACTTTATTGTACACCACATGCATTTATATGTGTTTTGAAATGATGGAGGAAAAGTTGAAATTACATCCTGTAATTTGGTTCTTTAAATTATAGGACTGCTGGAGTGAATATTAGAAGTGAAGTTCCTAAGAGATGAACTATTAGGAAGACAGAGATGTGATAAATACACCAGCAAGGTGTTATACTTTTTAAAAACATGCTAATTATTTTAAACCTTTCCTTTCAAAGTCAGAGAAGTATTCAGTAGAAACAAAATGTCCCATAGAACAGACAAACTTATGAAGGCCCGCCCCCTCTTGCCTCTCTACTCTCTGAATGATTCCTTGCTACCTTTATGTCCTCTGATGGTTAACTCCTTCCCTCTAAACAATATTAAACAATTTGTTTTTATTAATCCTGTTCAGATTTTGTCCCTCTTTGTAGTGCAGTTGATACAGGCTTGGATTACTGTCACTTTCTCTTGGTCTTCCTCCAGTTACATCAATATTCCTGTCATCCTGGAGGCAAGGGGTTCTCCCTCTCCCCCTACCCACCCAGGTTTCAGCACTTTAATGATCTCATTTTATTCTGGAGTAATTCTCAATTTGCTCTTTTGTTTTTCTTATGTTTTCTAATTGCAGGAATTTCTCAGATGTCTGATCATCAGTTTTTATTTGAATATGAATGACTTGAAAGACTGGGCACCTTGAAGATGGACAGGTTAACCTAGCTTTAAAGTGAGTGGCTAGGGTGTGAGCTTAAAATAGGAAATTCTAGGTGCTGGCATTTTATTTTATTTGTAAGCTATTATGATGGAATTGTTTTCCTTGTTTGTATCTCAGTGAGTTCATTACTGGCATATTGGGATGGTATTCCCTTTCGTGCATGATTTTAAACCTTTTATTTTGCTGAGTTTGTTTACCAGATCTAAAAGTCTTCTAACAGAGTTCTGTGGTTCTTCTGTGTAAAGAATCATATCATCTGCCAACAGGGATAATTTGACTTCTTCCATTCCTGTTTGTGGGCCCCTTTATTCTTATCTTTTTAAAATTTTATTTTAAAGAGAATTTTAAAAAGAACAATAGTGAAATGTCAAAAATATAAACAAAAACCAAAAAAAGCAAAAACAATAAGAATGATACTGGGTTTCAGAACAAAAAGACAGGGATTAACAGTGGTTGTTATTTCACATATTTTTATCTTCCTCAAAGTCGGTCAGATTACCAGTTTTAAGAATGCAAGATCTTCCCCAACTGCTCTGGCTAAAGTTTCAAGCATTACATGATGCAGCTGTGTAGCTGCCAGCAGGGGACTGTCTCTGACACACACTGAGTACTGCTGACCTGTGGTGTTGGGTACTTTTTTTGTTTTGGATGTAAGACTCTTGTAGTGTTGCTCATATTGGCCTTAAATCCCTTAGCTTATGCTATCCCTCTGCCTCAGCCTCCTGGGTAGCTGGGAACACAGTAAACACCACTGCACTTGATCTATTATGTATATCTTACATCAATATGATCAGTAATAACTATCTTGGTGCAGTGGTCTGTGCACATAGAGCTAGTTACTCAGGTTCTAACAAGTAAGTATCTTAAGAAGTGAGCACCTGTAAGAAATAGGTAGTTTGCCTGCAATTTGTCATGTGAAAACTCAGAGAGTTTATACAACCTGCTTAAAGTCTCTAATACACTAAATGGCAACTGGACATGGTTGAGCAGGAAAGTAGAAAGATGAGAGAAAGTCCTTAATACATTCACTCTAGATGAAGAGGAAATGATGGGGAAATTCAGGATTGCACACAGCTAAACTGGTTGAAGAGATCGGGATGGGCTACCAAGAAGGCAACCTCAAAGCTGGCCCTGGAAAAGTGGACTTGGGAGGATGTAGGAGAAGAGATAAAGGATGAGTGAGGAGGAGAGGTTGGTATCCAAAGAGGTACAACATGGCAGTTGTCAGGCAATAAGACTGATCTCTTTGGAAATGGAATGATTTCTCAGAAGCTTAGTTTCTAAGAACTGGTTTGTCAAAGACATGCTCAAAGTATGCTTTCCTGAGTGGTGATTCTGATTGTGCATAAACGTTCCTTGGCCAGATATGTCTGGGAATCCTGGGTTGATGGAAGTTACCTAGGTTTTCTTAGGGCCATTAATCTGCTCATGTGTGCCGTGTGACTCTCAGAGGGCACCAGGAAGTGCTATTTCCACATCTTGATGAATACAGAAGCCCTGTTTTTCAGTGTGCTTTTTTCATGACACCAGTGTTCAGACTCAGAAATTTTGTGAGAAACCTAGTGAAACCTATGGTGTTCCCTTCACATCCTGAAAAAATGTCTGAAAAATGTTATATGTAATCATTGAAATTTGTATATGGACTGTTTTAAGCCCCTTATATCTATGGCAGCCATTCAAATAGGATGGATTTGTGATTTAGAAATGTATTCTTCAGTTACAGTTTGGGCTCCTGATACAATGTAATTAACAGTGATTTGGTTCCACAAGTCTCCTCCCACCTTGTGGGCCTAAGAGTTGAACCCAGGGCCTGGCTTATCCTAGGCAAGTCCTTACACCTGAGCTACATCCCTAGCCCACACAAAAGTTTACTTAATTTATACTAGGAACTAGGCATATAACTACTAAACAGATATCTATCCAATGTTCATAACATGATTTCTATAGAGAAATGTCTTCTGAATTCTAAGTTGGAATGCCTTGATGCATAATTATATAACACCTGAGAGTGTGGTTTATGTTGCGAGGCTAAAGATGATGTATTGTTTTTTAGGTCCTTCTAAGTTGCTAACAGGCAGCATTTGTATAGATAAAGATACCTTTCTACAAAGGCATTCCAAGGTAAATGCTTCTTTAGGTCAACACTTCCTACTTCTTTGGAAATGAGAACAGATATTGTCAAAGAAGGGGACATGGTTTCCTGGCTTCAGGATCAGTTCTGTATTTGTGGACCATATAAGCATGTGGTATATTTTTTACTTTGCTTTATTTATAATCTTTCTTTCTTTGTCTTGAAGTACTAGGGAGCTACATTACCAACCCTCTTTATCTTTTGATACAGAGCCTCATTAACCTTTCCAGATTGACCTTCAACTTGTATTCTTCCTGCCTTAGCTTCCTAAGTAATTAGGATTATAGGTATGCACCTCTGCACTGCCTTACTGTATCTTACTTGGAAATATAATTTTAATTTTGTTTTTATTTTTAAAGATAAAGAACAAATACACAATAACAAATAAACAGATATAAACAAAACAACACCCAAACAATAGAAGTAATACAGAATTTTAGACAAGGTGATAGGAAATTAACAATTGTTATTGTATTACATATTGTTATCTTCAAACTGGTTACTCAGTTAAACAAATATGAGCATATAAGCTTGATTAAACAATTAAACACTAACTGTTCCTTTCAATAAAACAATAGAAATCAGTAGAACAACTCTCTCAACTATCCTGTGTGTATATATATTTTTTCCCCTTCTTTCTTGTTCTCTTTTCCCTCTTCCTAGGTGTTCCCTCCCTTTGAGTAGTTTAAACAATAATTTATTCAGATCTCTAGTCATATCTAACTCCTAAGAAATCAGGGGAAGTATAGAAACATTATTAAATGCACTCATAACTACTATTCAATATAGGCCAAATTTAAAAATAAACACCAGAATATGAAATAAAATTTACGTTCTTTGAAAAACGTGATAAATTTCTTCCCTCTTCAAGAAATTATGCAGTTACTTTGACAGGTTTTTAGGTTGCATTAGACAAATTGACACAAAGTTTCCAAATTATGAATTCACTGATTCATTTCTCTTTCTCTCTCTCTCCCTTCCTCTATGCCCCTCTCTCTCCTCTCCCTCCCTTCCCCCTCTCTTTGGTGTACCAGAGCTCTAATCCAAGGAGTGCCCAGCTACATCCCCAGTCACCCCCACCGCTCACCTTTGTCTTGGTTACTTTTCTCTTGCTGCTGAGACAAAATACTCAACACCCAAAATGAAGACAGGAAATGTTTATTTAGCTTACAGTTTGTGGAGGTTTCATTCCATACTTGGCTGGTTCTAAGGCAGAGTGGTACATGGCAGAGGGTAAACGTTCATGGCAGCAGCACACAGCAAAAACAACCAGAGCAAAAGGGAGGAATGGCTGCAAGCAGCCTCTTTTTCTCCCTTACATTGTAAACAACCTACCCCCACTCAGGGGGTGTGTAGCTCTCACACAAGGTTCATGCCCTCCTCTTCCACAGGCTCAGGATGGGTACAAAGTAAGTAAACTGACATTGTATCAACCATAACAACCCTACACCCATTTTTACTGACTTAGGATCTTGTTGAGTTATCCAGAGAGGCCTCAAACTTGCAATCCTTCTTCCTCCCAAGTATCTGCTATTAGAGTTTTATGTCACTGTGTCAGATGCTAATTCAGCTTCACCCTCATTTTTGTTTATTTCTTAGCCTTATACCCTTTGGTATAATGTTTTCCTGTTATTTCATTGACTTCTGTGTACACTAATTCTAAGGGATGCCACATTAGTAGGAGGAAATGCTATTGAAGGTTTGGGGTGTTCAGTGCAAGAAATGTTAAAAGAGCTACATCTCTGTGTTTAAACCCATCACTGGCTAAATAACTGCACCCATATAGCTTCTGCACCTATTTTTATCATTTGAGGGTTGAGAAAAAGGCTATCAGTAAACCCTTAACTTAGGAACTCAACTGATAACTGAAAGCTGGTTGTAACTCAAGTTATCAATTGAAGCCTGAGGTTCCTCTACACCACCTTCAAAATCTCTCTTCTATACAGGCAGATTTCAGTGTCCTTAGAGAGACATTGGTCCAGGATTTCTCAATTAACCCCATACAGGAAAGGATGGTGTAATTTTTCCTTCCAGAACTCTTTGGGAGTTAAAACTATATCTCAGACCATCTGTAAGCACAAGTGGCTGGCATTCTGGTCATAACTCGACTTCTGTTGTCAGTTAAAACTAAAATTCCAGTCCTAGCCCAAGTTTTTTGTGTGCTTGTTGGGCTGAAACTCTATGGCCCATTACAGTTGGCTCCATAGAAATGTGTGACTAGAAAACCATTCAGACTAAATTTGTTACTTCTTAGGTGTGTATTCTTGTAAACATATGTGAAGCAAGGTTTGTATTCTCAAATTGGTATCCCAAGGAGCCCCAATTTTCCTGATCTTCCACTCTATTTGGTGAGATGAATTAACTTTGTATTTTTCTGTTGCATTATTTGGACTCAACATGGTGAGCCAATGGAGACCAAAGAATCTGCGTGAAAAGAGAATCTCTAGACAGATTTTACACTTGTAGGTTATATTTTAGGTCTATGCATTTTTCTTGTATTTTCTTCTAGCTTACAACCTCCAATTTTAGGAAACTAACATAAAAGAAAAGATGTAAACACCAATATCGGGTTAATAATATACATTAGTACCCCTGGGTAGAGTGCTACATGCCTAAGGACAGGTGAGCCTGGGTAGAATATAGGGACAGAGAGAGGGCTGCTGTTTTCACTTGCTTGCTACTTCACTTGCTGCTTTGCTGCTTCACTGTTGCTGCCTTGCTGCTTTCTGCCTGTCATAAATTGTTTCTCCTCTCTGATGCCCCCCTTCCATGCCACTCTGCCTTGGAGCCAGCCAACTATGGACTGAAACCTCTACAAAATGTGAGCTACGATAATTCTTGTTTAACTTTGGGTGTCAGATATTTTGTTTCAGCAGTGGGAAAATTAAGTAGGACACCATCTGTAGTTTACTTTTATTAGTTTCCTCAGTCTTTCCTATTTGAGGATCAACATCTTTCTTTAATGACCTTGTCAGATTTGTTATAAAACAGCACATACTTCTGATACTAGACCACTGGGGCTTATGTGCTCTTGTGAAATATACAATGTCATAATATGCATATGCTGCTCTTTGGGCTAGTATAATGACATCTATACTTCTGCTTTCAATATGAATAATCCTGTTCTAAGCATCACCTATAAAAGTAGAATGCTTCTTCCATTAGTAGCCATTCTTTACTGATGGCTGACACACAGTATTTTGGTTTCCAAACTTAGGCTGTAGTGCTGTCCTTGCAAAACTCAGAGCTGAACTTTTTGTTTACTCTTTGTCAAAGAAAGAGATTAACCTATTTAACAAAAAGTAGTTCTTTTTCCATCCAAGACAAGTATATGTGCCATATTCTGTTAAAGACCAGAGTAATGGGGTAAAAATGAGTTGCCTTTTAATATTGAAAAAATTGTCAAAAAACCTGGAAATCTATGAGAACTACAAAAGGAGTCACATAATAAACCACTTACAAGCTGAAAATCACTTACAAGCTCACCCTTTAACCACTATCAGCTGGTTGGTTATACTTAAAATTTTATATGGACCCCATACTATGTTTATAATGCAAACATACTTTAATTATATTTGATAAAGAATAACATTCATAATTCTCACCATACACATATATTCTACCATGTTGTAGTAACACTAGTGTTTGAACAGCAGTAGCTGGTTTGATGTTTAAAAGAAACACTTGCTAGCTGAAGGACATTTCTCTTGAGGCATGGACTGGTAGCCACCTTGCATACACTAAGTGATTCCATGTGACCTGCGGAAGAAAATCACCGGGGGCTGCATTTTCACTTTGCATACATGTCACTGGCAAAGCCAGCTGGCTAGAAAAGGCCTTTAAAATGGACATTTCTGGCTGGGCTTATGGAAGACTGTATTTTTTAAAAAAGGGAAACAAAACCCCACTATCCACTGGTTGCATATAAAAAGCAAATGGTCAAAAAAAACAAGATGAATGTAAAAAGCTCATAGGAAAAAATATATTTTGTATAAAATTTCAATTTATTCTATTTGTAGTAGGTTTATTATACTTCACAATAAGAGCTAGCATCCCTAAAATGACCAATTAGCGTCAACCATTAGAGAATGCATTGGTGTTGTTTAATATGGAAAATATTTGACATGACTCTTCTTATAAATCTTAATCACAAATATATATAGATTGTATACTTAGTGAAGAGTTGGAAAATTAGGGTGAAGCAGTGATCAATTTGAAGAAATGCAGGGTAAGTTTGAAAAAACTCTCAAGGAAAAAATTTCTGAGTAGTGTCCTTTCTTTTATGTTGACTTAATTTACCTGTAGAAAACACCTACTCCTTTAGGGCTGGGTGTCTTTGATTCAAAAGGAAAAAAAGATACCCACATAAGAAGCCAAGTGTGAGACTCTGGGGGAGCCTAGATTCTGTCCCCATTACTGCACTGCACTGCACAAACACTCACTCCAGTATTTTTGGATTTCATTGTTTCTTTCTTGAGATCAGGGAACATATTTTATTTATGTTTGCATTCTACTACACAACCCATTTCTGAATGAATATGCTAATTGTATTTAAAAAGCTATGTGTGAGATTAAAATAATCACGTACTGTGAATTGATGCAAAAAGCTTTATTTTAAAGGCAGTTAAATTTGGAATTAAAGTAAGTTTTCTTTTGAATATTTAATTTTAATAGGGAAAAAACAATGAGAAGAAATGGCTTTCTACTAAGCAAGATTATGTCCTGGTTTAGAGTAATTCTCTTGGTTTTAAGTTACCTAGTCTGCTGATAGAAATTGTAGCACACTGCAATTCTGGATAAAATTTAGGCTGCTTCACACAGTTAATATAACTGAAGATAAAAGTTCTACAGTATTCATATATTAGAGTTAGTTTTAATTGCTTAGAACTGCTTTACAATTTTTGACAAATTTACAAGACTTACCAGTTGAAAATTTGAATATGGAAATACATTCATGTTTGGATTATAACCCTCTTAGAACTGGAGTTTTAAAATGTTTTGGTAAAGGAAATCATGTGTACATGATAGGAACCTGGAAATTATTAAAATAAAAATTATACATATAATATATATATATATATTTATATATTTTCAGGTTATAACAACTTGCTATTAACTGTAGTCATCATGCTATAAAATTAATCTCTAAACTTCTTTCCTTTTGTCTAACTGTAATTTCAAAACAGTACTTTATCATATTTCTTTGTACATGCAGCACACTTTTCCTCAGTTTTTCACTTAACCAACTCTTTAAAATTTAATTCAGGCTTCACTTTTTATCTAGGGATGAGGAGTGGGCTTTGATGACAATTCTACCTACCTCCTTTCACCTACCCCTCCAGGCTTAGGTCTGTTTGCTATGTGAAACTATAAGACCTTTCATGTGCTTCTTTCATAAACATTATTATGCTGTCTTTTACTTTTAATATATCTTGTCTCCACTAGGTTAGGAGTTATTTGAGATTAAGGAAGATATCTTTTTACTTAAAAATAATTTGAGGTAAGATCTTGCTATGTAGTCCAGGCTGTACTTGAACTCATGGCGATCCTCCTGCTTCAGTCTCCCAAGTGCTAGGATTACAGGCATGGGCCACCACATTTGGCCCCTCTTTTTAATTTTTCATCTGTATCCAACATAACTTCTGTCTGTTCAATGAATAGAATCCTAAAAACTCAAAGGGTTTATATTCCGTATGTCTGGGCTCATTTGCAAACAGCTACTGGTCCAAGCCTAGTACTACGTCATAATAACAAAGCAGTAACAGCTATTAATTTGTTTTACTAGCATCTTTATAGCTGGTAAATGTTTGCTCTTAATCTATTACCATAAATTTAAAGTTATCTGAAGCATATTAAAATAATTTTCCTTTATTTTTGATTATTTTCTTAAGTGAGACTCAGAGTGTTTCAATGTGCTACATATAGAATTAACTTTTTAAAAGTTTTACAACTATACTGATGTATAGTTTAAAAATTATAATACGAGACAATCATTATTTTTAATACTAACAAGGAGATACAGTTCTGGGCATATTTTATTAGGGATTCTGCTGGATTCTTTGTATGTAATATCTGAGTCACCAAAAATGATCTTGTCAAGTCAGTGTGATTATCCTCATTTTACAGATAAAGAATCTTAAAAGTAAAATTATAGGAGGGCGTGGTGGCACACACTTGTAATTTGGTACTCAGGAAGCTGAGGCAGGGGGATTATAAGTTCAGGCCAGAAGGAGATACATTGAAAGATAAGTTGAAAGCTGGCCTGCACTATATAAAGTGAGATTCGGTCTCAAAAGATAAAAAAAGAAACTTTCTAGGGTTTAACTGCACAGCTGAAGTTTGGGCCTGGTGACTGATTCTGTAGCTCCAATTCTTAACTATTCTATATCTTCCCACTGCATTTATGACAGTAATCACAAATAATTTAAAAGCAGTATGTTCATCTCAGTTAAAAAAATCATTTCAGTTAAGCTTAACTTGAGAATGCAATGGCAAAATAATATTATAACAGCAAATTTTATTGGGTTTTAAGAATATATGTTAATACATAAAAAATAAATTCTCCCTATCCCCCCACCTACCCTTATAACATGTTTGTTGAGTAGGTTGAACTTCCTATCTACTTAGTTTACCAAGTCTGGATTTTCCTAGTTGCTCCCTTTGGAGTCTCATAAACGGGCTCCTTGATCTATATGCAATGAATCTGTGGTTCGATCTGGAGGACTGGGCACATTCAGGCTTGGTTTTTCTGGCAGGAGAGCTCCACAGTGAATGTGTACTTCTTTTCAGGAGGTTCACGAAGATGCCTAGCAGTATTTCCTTCTGTGTGGTCAGCAGCATTGATGATCTAGGCAATCTTGGACACCCATTATTCTACTGGGGACTGCAGAATGAATGTATTCTAATTTGTCATTCTTTTTTTGTCCATTAGCTGAAGTACATCTAAAGAAGTCTGCTTTTATTACTTACTTAGTTCCTCAGAGCCACATTCACAGATAAAAGGTAGGGTTAATGTTGATTCTTTCAGTTTCAAAATACAGGGTTGGCTCTCTAGCATCCTCCAAGATGATAAATCCATTTGTATTGTTTGCATATTTTATAAAAACATGACTTTAAACATTTGATGCACTACAGTCTTAGCCTAAAGTCCTCAAAGATTTAATTCTATGAATTTATAATAATATGAAAATAACAAAAAGTAAGCATTTATCCTGCCTTTTCCCTATGGATATACTGCTGACCTGTTTTGGTGACTATAATTAGGAAATATTTATAAATAACTTTTAAAGATGAAATGCATCCTTAGGTTCCAATTGGTACTTGTAAGCATGGTGGAGAAACAGAGAAATGATGAGCATTCTTGCTGGCTTATCACCAGCTTGAAGTACTGTTTTAGTTATAGGTTTCAGCCTTTCTTTCTTTCTGAATATATTCAAAGATACAGCTTGCTTTCTCCCTCCCTCCCTCCCTTCCTTCCTTCCTTCCTTCCTTCCTTCCTTCCTTCCTTCCTTCCTTCCTTGTGCTAGGGATAGAATCCAGGCCTTGTGTATGTTATGCTAGCACTCTACCACTGAGATGCAGCCCAGCCCTAAGTGGTGCTTCCTATATTAGCTTGCTAAATTAGTTAAATCCCAAGAGACACAACACTGAATGGGGGGATTAGTAAACGGGGAGTAGTGTTTGATGAATAGTTTTAGTGGGGTCAGGTGTAAGGCTAGGGGTACATGATGATGATGGTGATGATGGTGATGATAGCACAGCAGTGTGATCTATACATCAAAAATGGTTACAATGGTAACTCTACATTAGATATATTTGATCATAACTCAAAGTGACAAAAATAAGGGACTATGTCTCTGAAAGCTGTGTTCAGAGTGATAATATAGTATGTAGTTTGTCTCACACCCTTTAATCTTTACTTAGCTTAAATAATTAAAAATAAGATGAACTTTAACTTAAAACCTTAATAACTAAACTCAGTGATCTCCTATTCAGACTCAAAATCCTTTTCTTTTGCCTCTTTCCAGAGGATATAGTCACAAAAGGAAGGGAAAGAGCTTCTTATGTACTTTATGGTCTCTACAAAGTGATACATAGGAAGTTATACTTTAATTTAGGTTGGAGTGTGAGGAGGGAGGTGAAAACAGAATTAAAATTAAGAATAAAAGGTAAGTTGGGCTTTTTTTTGTTGTTGTTCTTGGTGCTGGTGATTGAAGCTTGGGCCTCATATATGTGCTCTATCTCTGAGCTACACCTCCAGCCCCAGGCTTAATTTTCAGCACATTTATGATGGGACCATAATTCCTATGTCTCAGAGCCAGGCAGCTCTGAACCACCAGTGGTGCATGAATGACTGTCCCATTGGCAGCATGGGACAATCATAATGATTCAAGCAGGCAGAAACATGTTAAACTATTATAAAGAAGTAGATTTAAAGAAGATTACAGACATGCACCACCATGCCTGGCCATAGTCAAATGTTTTAATTCTTACTTTAAGATTATTTCTCATAATTTGGAAAAATATGGAACATTATTTAAAAATTGAAAGAATTTTTATACTAAAATTTGCAATCAAACAGAAATACATGCACTTTTAAGTCAAGTATTAATAAAAATGCAATGTGGTTTTTTGGGGTGGGTGTTCTCTCAGTGGTAGACTGTGTATTTAGCATACGCAAGGCCCTGAGTTCAATCTCTAGCATTATTCCCTCAGTATCCCCTTCAGCACTTTTTGGTTCAGGTGAAACAAAAAGTGCTGGAGTTCACCTGAATTTTCATTTAATATTTTTGTGACTTGCATAGATAGCTAATGATAGCACCTATGAAGATATGAAGATATAGGTGAGATTTAAAAGGATTGATTATACATGAACTATACATTTGAGGGCTTAACATTAATTTCCTCATATGTGTGTCAAGTAACTTCTTACACAACACATTGAATCTTTTAACTGTTTATATATAATGTACAACCTAGGTGTATGTATTTATATGGGTATGTATCTATTTCTAATTTTCTGTCTTTATTTATTTGTTTATTTTTTTGAGATCTCACTATGTAGTTTAGGCTGGCCTCGAACTCATTCTGTAGCCCAGGCTAGCCTTAAACTCATGACCATCCTCCTGCCTCAGCTTTCCAAGTGCTGGGATTACAGGCATGTACAACCATACCTGTCTGTTTCTAATTTCTGAACACTAAACTGTAAGTTTCAATAGAAGCCATACTCTTTGCTACATAATTGAAAAAACATGCTTTGTGGTAGGCAGACTTATGGAAAGTTGTAAATGAAATAATTCATCTATTTAGAAATGCTTTCAGGATTTTATAAATTAAACTATAATTCTGTTACAATTGTTGGATTCTGTAATGAGAAGCATTTATTTATTGACTTAAACTTTTAGCAGAATTTAACAGTTAGAAATTTCCCATGATGATACATAGTGTGTTACACAAGTAGTCAGGACTGACAAATGAGCCATTAATGGGAAACTGAAGGAATCTGGCAGCTTAAATCTGAATCTTGGTTTGTGTGATGATGCTGAAATGTTCATTTATTTTTGTTTTATTGTTTTCTCTTAGAATGTTCTCTTGGAAATTTTGACTGATATCAAGGATGTAGTAAAATATTATAAGTTGCCAATACATTTTTGTAAATTTACAAACTATTTAGAATTTTTCTTATTTTATCAAGAAGAGAGCTGTTCATTATTAACTTTTCCTGAGTTTCTTGGTAGAGTTACTACTGTTGTATTTTAAACAACATTGACATAATGAATTGATATTCATTACAGGATAAGGGACTTTCATTGGAGGTCAGGGCAATTTATGTTCTTGTTAGAATAAACATTTTTTGTTCTTGGAAATACATTTCCAGCTCTTTAAAAAATTCTTTTAGATGAAAACTATTGTTATTACAAAACTGGGATCCCAAAATGTTAAGTCAGTAAAGAACTCTTAAAACATCGTACGAGTGTATTTAAGAAGGGAAGACAAGGCAACTGCAAATATTGTATCTTTAATTTGTGTTAAAGTTGTCTTTTAATAAAGGCTATTAACTTTGAAATTTCTGCTTCTATTCAAAGATCAAGAAAAACCTTTTTTGGGAGGTTGGGAGCACTACAAATTATAATCTAGAGCTCTGTTAGCTGCCCACACATGTTTCCATTTAAGTCTATTTTCTTCTAGGTTTATTGAGCTATAGCTGACAGTTAAAATTTGTGTATATTTAAAGTGTACAACTTAATGACAAAGTACATCTTGAAATATTCACAAGCAAGGTAATTAGCATTTCTATCACCTCATAATGCTACACTTCCTTCTTTCCCTCCTTCCCTGGTTCTCTCCCTCCATAGCTCCCTCTCTGGCTTCCTCCTTTCTTTCCTTCATTTTTCCTCTTTCCTTTTTGGGGTGAGAACAATTAAGATTGGTCTTCTTGGTCAGTTTCAAATATACACTTTTGTTAACCAGGTTCACGTTGCTGACATTAGACTTCCGGAATTCATTCATTTTGCATAACTGAAACTTTGTATCCCTTGACCTGAATTGGTTTGCTTTTTCTGGTTGCACTCAGGTTTGAAACCAGGGCCCTGTGCACACCCCACAAGGACTCTACCGCTTAGGTGCCACCAAAGCCTGTGACCTGAATTCTTTTCTCCCCCTTTTTAGAGCATGTTAAGTATGTAGATTCTTGTGTTTGCCTTGGCATAACCATGCACACATATACTTCAGTTTTATCTACGCCAGTTCCCTCTTCTACACCCTACTCCTAATCCCCTTCAACTTCTTGATGGTCTCCTCCTACTTCCACGTCACCATTCTCCCTGGACTCCATATGTGGGAGAAACCTTATGATACCTGTCTTTCTGAGTCTATTTCACTGAATGTGATGATATCCACTTTTACCCATTTTCTTCAAGTGACATGATATCATTCCTTCTATGGCTCAATAGTAGTCCATAGTATAAAGGTGCATGCTACATACATCCACTGAGGAACCTAGTCTGCTTCTATAATTGGCCATTGTGGCTTGTGCAAGGATACACATGCATGTGCAGGTATCTTTAGAGTATGCTGATTTTAATTGCCATGGGTATATACCAGTGAGTGTTCTCACAGGTTGGATGGTAGTTCTATTTTTGTTCTTTCTGAGAAACTTCCATGCGGATTCCCATGGTGGCTATACTAACAGTATATAAAGTTTCTCCCCTCCCCCACATTCTCATGAGCATTGATGTTTTTGTGTGTTCTTAATGGTAGTCTCTCCAACTGGGGTGAGATGGAATCTCAGTTAGTTTTGATTTGTGTTTTCCTGATGTCTAAAGAAGTTGAACACTTTTTTTCATATAATTTTAGGCTATTTGTATTTCTTCTTTTGAGAAATGTCTGTAGAATTCATTCACTTCTTATTGCATGGGTTTTTTTTACTGTTAACATTTTTAAAGTTCTTTACTCTGGGTATCAATCCTCTGTTCGATGAATAACTGGCAAAGATTTTCTCCCAAATGTAGCCCCCACCCTCAGGATCTTCTAAGGCTTGGCTTCAACTTGTGATACTGCTTTAGCCTCCCAGAGTACTGGGGATAGGCATAGGCTACCATGCATAGGGTACAGAACTTTTTAAATCAGTGCACTCCCGTTTGTTGGTTTTTGCTATTATTTCTTAAACTACTGGAGTCCTATTCAAGCAACACTGTCAGTGCATATCTTCAAGTGTTTCCCTTGTGTTTTGTTTTTTTAGTGGATCAAACATTTAGTTCTTACATTTAGGTCTTTGAACCATCTTGCATCGATTTTTGCAGAGTGAGGGATGCAGATTCAGTTTCAGTCTCCTGTATCTGGATGCCTTTTTCCCAACACCACTGTTAATGAGGCTGTCTTTTCTCCAATGTGTGCTCTGGTACCTCTGTAAGAACCAGATGGTTGTACCTGCACAGATTTATTTGTGCTCTGTTATATTCCATTTAACCTGAGTTATTACAACAACCTTAAAACTGGATGTTATTCTCATTCTGTGGATACAAAGTTTGGCAAAGACATTATACAAAGTTGTACCTAACTTGAAAGAGGTCAGATTTGTTCCTATGTGTTCATACTCACACACAAAGCTGTGCATGTCTGCACACACATATATAAAAACATTTCAAGGGTTAAGTGTCATACTGGCAATCTCAGGGAATAGAGAAAAATCAAGTTCTTTGGAAACATTGTTGGTTTTTTTTTTTTTTTTTAACATTCATTGACTAATCCCAGAAATTCACTTGAATGGGAGACAAGAAAAGTAGGAATTTTAAAACGCAATCTTTTTCCTTCTTGGATTTGGTCCTCTTGATATATTTTGGTTTTGAACTTAGTATCTGACAGCTCATCACTTTATTACAGGAAGTGCTTACTTTTAGATGTAAAAATGCTATTAAAAAGGGATTTTGCATGTTATCTTAGAACACAAGCACAAGGAAGAACATAGCTTAGGTTTTGTGGGAATGAGAACTTTGCATCTGGTAGCACTGAATCATTTAAGCGACACCATCTAACTTTCCATATAAATATACACTTTTTCTATCCTCCTTGTCTTTATTTCTCTAAGATAAGATTCAGATCTGACTTTTTCTGAAAGTCTAACTGAGGCAGGTCATGAAGGATGTGACTCTTTTCAGCAGGAGATGGCAATCTTAGCACATTTACTTCTAATTAAAAGTAGAACCCAGTTGCAGTAGGAAATTCATTATAACTCTTACCTCATAAGAATTTTGAAGCTGGGTGTTGTATCAGCCAGTGCTCACTAGACAATCAGATTTAATGTATGATACACAAATATATAAGGATATACAAGGTAGGCTTACAATGACCACCTGCACAATCAGGTGTGGAAGAGTGCACAAGGGCTGTCTGCACACTGGAGACTCAGAGATTCCAGTCAAAGATCAGAATCCCGACGCTTTCTGTAGAGTCCCATGCAAGTTCCTATCAGGAAGCCCAAGGGTCTGTGATGGAAGGCTGAAGAGTCTTGAGCTAGAAGCCAGAAGACATGCCCCAGGCAAAGGTGAAGATGGAGCTCCCCCTAAGAAAAAGAATGACCTTTCCTTCTTCATTCCGTTTTTTATTCCTTTCAGGCTACACACATACTGGTCGGTGCTACTCATACCCCGGGCGAGTCTTCCATCTTTTATAAATCCACTTAGTCACACCCACAACTATACATTGCCAATCTATTGTGTATTTCTTTCACAAGTTGACACAACTATCACAGGAGAAGCATTTTCTCTTGTAAACTTGTAGTGTGTTTGGGCCTCAGGATTTAAAAGAGCTGTTGACTGGCCATTATGAATTCAAAATGCCAAGTCATCAGTTTGATAGTTTTGTGGCATTCTTCTTCACTAGAATGCTTGTTTTATGGATTTTATGAAGGTGCAACTTCTGTTAGGAGGAGTTAACTTCTCAGCCTTACTGATAACCTTTGGACAAATTGATTGGACTTTTAAAGTTATGCACATGATTGGAGAAGGAAATATTTGTGTACTGACAGAGGGAAAGTCTCCAGGGTTGTTGCATGCATGCAGGAGGTGAAGGGGGAAGGGAAGCAGTCACCTGACATTTCATGCTTTGATCCTTAGATCTGACATACTTGGCTGTTTTCTATTTTCTCTGGGTACACACACACACACACACACACACACACACACACACACACACTCAATCTGCTGGTAGAAGCTAGCTTAGCATTTATTTATTCATCAGACTTACAGAAGTACTTTCTTTGTTCAATGAAACCACTTTATGAAGTATGTTTTATTATTACATTAACACTATGCTGAACCTGAGTAAGAAAGATGAAGGTAACATTATGTAGGACAGCATCCAGAGCTAATTCCCTTCTATGTTCTCTATAATTCTGTATTTCCTCAGTCGTTTTTGTACTAGCAGAAATGAAGATAACTTTATATTATACAGCATCCAGTGCAAATTCCCTACTATCTTATCTATAATTTGGTATTTCCTTTAATGTTTTTGTG
>PVLD010009504.1:0-41827 GCA_004027595.1 Dinomys branickii | reverse complement strand
TTGTGTAATACAACATCCAGTTGTAATTCCCTACTATATTCTGAATAACTTTGTATTTTCTGTATTGTTTATGGCTTTTCTGGTTCATATGTCTCCATTCTTTTGTCTTTAAAATAAAATTAAAAAAAAAAACAACACTATGCTGTTTATAAATTAGAGAATACAATCAAATGTATACAAAGAATTATAGCAGCAGACACTTAAATTTTATGGTTAAATGTAGTTATCAGTTCAGAATTTCATATATTCATTTCCATATGCATGATTTAAACAAATGAAGCTACACTGTCCATTATTGTTTTCTGCCCCATAAATATATTGTGACCATCTTTCATGTTAGTAAATATGAGTGTACTTCATCCTTTTAAAACTATGCATTTTACTTCATACACTAGTGGAATTGTTTTTATTTATTTATTAATTTTAATGGACAATATAATCGTGTATATTTTTTGGCAATATGACACTTTGATCTATATATACGTTGCAGGAAGATTAAATAAAGCTAAGTAACACACCCATCACCTCACATCCTGACTTATTGTAAGAATGTTAAATATCATTTCTAATAGCAACTTTGGAATGTATATTATTTTCCTAATTATGGCCACTATGCAGTGCAATAGATCACTAAGGGGTATTTTCCTAGTCTAATTTAAATCTTGTGTTTTTTTACTTATTGTTAATGGCATAGATTGGCTTATGCATATATATGTATATATGTATACATCATATATATGCATATATATGTATATATCATAATCAATCCTCTGTTAATATCTTTTCTTTTTCTTTCTGTTCCTTTCTTTCTTCCTTCCTCCCTTTATCCTTACCCCTCTCTCTCTCTCTCTCTCTTTCTTCCTTGCTTCTTTTTCTCTGGTACTGGAGCTTGAAGCCAGGACCTTTGCACTGCACTACATTGTCTGTGCCTTTCATTTTTAATTTTGAGACAGGATCTTACTAAGTCACTAAATTGTCCAGGCTGGGGTTGAATTTGTGGTTGTCCTACCTCAGCTCCTGGAGTTTGGGAATTATGGGCAAGCACCACCCACCCACCTTCTAATGCTTTCCATATTTTTTTGTTTCTATGAATCATTGGGCTTGCTTGTAATTCTTCTGATTATCACTGAAAGACTTAAGTCTTATTTATGACTGAACACTCTTAATGCATACCAATGGAAAGCCTTTTTTTCATTTCCTTTCTGAAATCTCTTTTCTCAAGGCTGACAGAATGGTGAGTACTCTTGCACTTACACATATTATTCAATGCCTTTGCAAACATCTTTGATTTTTGTTTTGCCTACATGAGATCACCATATATTAGTCTGCAGCTTGCATATTTCATTTACATAGAGATCTTTTTATGTCCAGACACATAAAATCATGTTCTTATAGTAGCTATGTACAGTTCTTCTATACATGGATATTTCCTAATTGATAATTGAAATTGCTGTTAAAATTTCCAATTCTGGACAATATCTGTTTCCATTTTCTCACTTTGCTTTAATAAACATGCTCAGTTGCTCATAAGTGACCCACCCCTTAGTCTGTCTCTGGATCCATTTTAGTATTCACACACCAGTCCCTTTAGCAGTACCAGGGATAGTGCATGTTAAACACAGGTTCTGCCGCATCCCCAGCTCATTAAAATGTTTTCATTTTGAGACAGGATCTTCCTGACTTGTTGGGCTGCCCTTAAACTTACAGTTCTCTTGCTTCTCTCTTCTGAGTAGTTGAGATTACAGGCAAATGCCACTGTGCTCAGTTTAGCATTAACATTTAATTTCACTTACAAGTACAATTGTATTTGCTGGTCTTATGGCAGAGAATTGAGACTGTTGTCTGAACTTCCTGGGCAGTTTGCAGAAGACTTGATCAGATAAGCTGAATGCAAGCGATTTCCTCACTTTAGGATTACCACATTCATCTAGTGCTTTGTTTAACATCCATTTTAATTAACATCATTGAAAGACTGCTTAAGTACTGAAAATGGATTTCAAGTCAGAAACCTGATTGCCTTAGTAGCTCTTGTGAATGGCATCTTTGTTTTATTAAAGTTGTCAGAGGAGAGAAATGGAAGGCAGGCTGGGTATGCAGTGTGCTGTCGGCAGTACGTTTCCCTGGTGCACAAAATACCCCCTGCATTCTGACTTCCCTCACACAAGGAGATCAGCTTTCAGTCCAGCTGCTGTTCTTCTGTGAGATAATCTGTTCTTTCCAGTTGCTTTTATGAGATGCTGTGGGTCTTTGGTGCTCTATAGCTTCTTGCAAGGTATTTAAGGGAGGCTTGATTTTTGTTTATTTTCACTTTACCCTGCTTGGAGTTATTAGGCTTAAAACTAGATTTTAGAATTGTGGCTTTCAAAGATTCTAAAGAATTCTTAGCCGTTATTTCTTTGTATATTGCCTCTTCAATATTGTCCTGATGCCTTTTTTCAGGAAAATTCAAATGGGAAAATGCAAGATTGTCTCACTTTGCTGCTCATGACTCTTCCTTCCTGTGTGTTTTCCATCTCTACTGTGGTGCAGTCTGAGTTACTGCTTCACATTTATTTTTGTGTCTCCTAAATCACTGCTATCAGGACATTGTTAGCGTTGTTAACTCTTTTTCACTTCTCAAAGTTTTCATTTTGTTCTTTTAAAAAATTTGCTCGATTATTGATAAAGTCCCTTGGCCATATTTTTAATACCTGTTTTTATTTCTTTAACATAGAAAGTGAAATATTTTTCTATTCAGTTATCTTCAGGACATGATGTCTTTGCAGTTTTGGTTTTGCTCTTTATAACCTCAGTTCCCTCCTGCTCATATCGCCCTCCATTTCTTGTACATTGTGGTTTTGGCTGTGAGCTTGTATTTTTCAGAAATTCATGCATGGAATGACTGGTGCGCTCCTTCAGAGATAGGAGTTTTCTTTTGTCAGGTGGTTTGTAGTACTTTCAACCCAGGAAAACTTTACACCAAATTCATTGCCTGAGATTTCTGGGGCCATCCAGATGAGAGAATTTGCTCTACAAACTCATGCAAAAATAATCTGGTAGTTTATGAATTCTTCGAGGAGGTTTTTACTCCCCTTCCTTCCTCCTCTCTCTCTGCTTCCAAATTTAATGTGCCCTCTCCTCACAACTGCACTTTGTATGCTTAACAAGTAACATTGGAATAAATACAAAATGGTAAATATTTTGCCTGGACAAACAAAACATGATTTAGTTGCTTGCTGAATTATTCTTCTTGTTTGCAAAGATAAAATCAAACAAATTATAAGCAGAGGAGAAGAATTAAACAATGGTGCAATTTACCCACTAAGATATTGAGTAAAACATTTGTACTTGTGCACGGTGGCACACACTTACAATCACAGCACTTAGGGAGGTAGAGGCAAGATTATTGCAAGTTCAAGCACAATGTGGGAAATTTAGCAATTCGGTGAGACCCCATCTCATAATAACAAGTACAAAATATTTAAAAGCTGGGAATGTTATTCAGCAAGGTCCTGGGTTCAATCCTCAGAACCAAAAAAAGAAAAAACCAAAAAAGAACATTGGGCACAGAAAGAACACTAGGTGAGAACATTGCAGTGTCTTAAGCTATCAAGTAAAGCTAGTCTTTTACTAGAAAAAGTAAAGGCCTACACAATGTCTAATCTGTGTTTGGAATATTTAAAAAGTCAGTTGCTAGTTGGTAGGGTTTGATTCCTTGAAAGAGCCAACATATTTATGGAAAGTACTCATTTCTTCACCTAAGCCTGGAAAGGATTTGGAACCACTCTCTCTCTTTTTCCTGGAAAAAAACTTTCTGTACTTATTTTCTGTTTGTTATGGTAGTGTATGCCAAGTGTTAACATGTAGATTTCTTTAAAAGCAGCTAATGCTAGGGTGTAATTATGGTCTTCAAATGCTGTTTTCTTTTCCCTGTTAAAGTTTCAGTGGTTTTAAAATAATGAAAAAAGAAGCAAATTTAGTGAGTTTTTCTTAAAGCTTACATATTAGAAATGTGGTACTTCGCTGCTTTTTATATTTACATTCTACTTACTAAATTACATTGTATTTATAGAAAATGTTAGTGATGAATTTTTTTTTTTTTGGTTTAATTTCCCCATTGGACATCCTGTAAGGTTGACAGCATTATGACGTTCTCCAGTAGTTTCTGAACTTTGACACATCAGCAAAACTCGAGAGTCTGGGAATCTCTGCCTTAGCAAGTACTTTACCAATAAAAGGTGAAACACACTGAACTGAATAAGTTCACACTTTCCCATCATCTTTTGACATAATATTCCTCTGACATGTTTCCTAGCCTTTGATACTTAACAAGACTGACTAAATTAATTTTCGTATGTGCACAGTCCAGGTAAGTATCAGTGTGAGGGAGATTGGTCTGAATCTTTTTCTTCTATGTGCTATGTTAGGAGTCAGCGTGGCAGCCATTCCTGCATTGCTTCAGGTGTTGCACTGAGTATTTATCTTATTTCCCATCTTTTACCCTTTAAGGCACCCAGTTTACTTTTCATTTGAAGACATGGACTAAATTAAGTTAACTGATTCAAAGTCACATATCTAGGATGTGTGAGAGCCAGGATTCAAAAGCTTATCAACTTGCCTTTCTGATTCAGAATCACTGCTGTCACCACTAGTTTTTGTCCTTGGTGTAAACTTGGTATTTTCTCCACATTTGCCCTCTTGGCCCTTTTATAGTATTCTACCCCGCGAGCAGGAAACAGTCAGAGTATCCCAAATAGGGCCACTTTCTGAGGGTGTTGCCTACTGCTAATAATCTCTTGTTTTGTGTTGGCCAAAAAGATTTTGTACCTAGGCTTTAACAATTACTAAGGCTTTAAGGCTTAGTCAGAGCATATTCTTAAGTCAGAGATTTATGAACTATTGATAGCTCTAAGGATCATTCCACTAGTTTTGGTGTCCACTTTGGGGTTCCACAATTCATACTTTACAGTTGAGTAATTTCTATCCTTATTTATGTATTCTCTTTGTGTGTGTGTAGGTCCTCTGCCATCCTTCTTTTATTTTCTGTATTTCCTTGTATTAGACGTTATCTTTTTGTCTTCTGTTTGGGGGCTTGCACATGCTAGGCAGGTGCTCTACAACTGAGCTACAACCTAACCACAAATATTGTTGAGCTGTACTATCTACTAGGAACTATTAGAGATAGGTGAGCTTGAAGAATAAAATAGGATGCCAACCCTGGTACAGTTCTAATATGAATACAGTGATATATTGTCAAACATCTTAGTTTTTCTAATGATCATGGGCATTCTGGATCCAGTACTAGTGTTTTACATGGTTTCTTCCTTTCATTAAAAATCAGAATAATTGAACAGATAGTTTGTAGCACCAACATATAAGGGACTGTGCTCAGTGCTGTGAACCGGACAATGAAAATAAAATAGATTTATTTTAATGATTTTATCTTTATTTTAATGATTTTATTATGTTCACATTTTAAAAATAAGTGAAGGGAAAAAAATGTGTCAAATTTACCTATATGGTCAGGAAAAACTGCACAGTACTAATAGGAAACAATGCAACATATACAATAAAAAAAGAGGGAAAGTGGGTTATTTGTACCTAAAGGGAACTGGAGAAGTCTTCATGGGATGGGGATGTTGGAGGCTAAACATGTGTAGAAAAATTGTGAGACTGTTATTGGAGATTCTGAGTTGGATTTCAGCTGAACTAACAAAGGCATAGCATGTTTAGGTCAGTGCTGTTTTCCTGGAGAACTTGGCTGCTGGGCCTGAATGGCACAGAGGACTCAGAGTTCATTTAGTGGACACATTGAGCAGTCCCTGGGACATCCTACTCATGACTTTGCACTGATTCTGCAGATGCTGGAGACTTCTGAAAAGATTTTAAGTAAGTTGTGAACACATTTGCACCTCTCTGTGAAGGTAACTATTTTAGTATAGTTGTCCTTTTGACTTTTATTTAAATGTGGCATTCTAACTGCTTCATTCCGAAGGAAACAAGGAAACTTGTCCTAGGGCCCTTGCCCAAGCCAGGGATGAGTGGCACATTGAGCTTTGTGCTAGCAATGATGGTTTAGGACAGCTGAAGTTAATATTTTCATTATCCTTATGCATTTTGTTTTCCCTTTTAAACTGGTATGAGTTTCAATCAAGCTGAGAATATCTTGGCTTTTGTCTGTTTTTAAAGAATTTTAAGCAATCGGTTATAGTTCAGTATAGATTATTTTCCTTGTTCCTCCTTGTACTACACTAATGGTTTTAAGGTTAAAAGCATTAACAATGTATAGCAAGCAAATATTTGCCATTTAGAGTTATTCCTTTGTGGGGTTAATAGTGCAAGTGAGAACTATTTCTTCAAGCTAGAGAGGTATTTTTACATCTTCTGGTTTTTAATATTTTTGGAAGTGTTCTCTGGAGTTCTTATCAGGAGTAGTTATTATCTTAATAAATTTATCTCACTTTGAAGCTACTTCTTAAATTTATACCTCAAGATTGTGTAAGCTTACTTGTTCAGAATTTCTCCTCTGCATGAAAGTAAAAAGGAATGCTGAGTATGTGGGCTTTTCGTATGATGTCATCTGTCTTTTTCTCTCTGGATCATCCTGCAAAACATTCAATGTGGGAATAGAGAAGACAAGACAGAAAGAGAGAGGAAGACAGAGTGTGCGGATGTGTGTGTGTTCTGGTGGTGACTGCTCAGACGGGATTCTGACACATTCTTAATGGACATCATCAGTGATTTAATTAGTTACCATGTTAGGAAAATTGCTCTTTTGAGGGAAATAAATTTAAAATAGGCAGAAATACCTTGGACTCTGGGGAGTTTGCACAGACCTAAGTTCCAAAAGATTTTCCACAGTTATTAAACTCTTCAAAATACTTTGCTTTGGCAAAGAGGATAAATTTCTGAGTGAGTGTTTCTGTGTGTGTGTGTGTGTGTGTGTGTGTGTGCGCGCGCGCGCTTCTTATTTAAATTGTATCCTTTTTTCTCTGGCAGATTTTTTTTCCTCTCAATTGTAAGTTTTTCACATAACTTGATCTGTGACCAGCAGGTACATCTAGTGATAGCAACCACTAATGAATGCTTCCCAGGCACCAGAAAGCAGAACTTGGTGCTATAGTTAACCTCTGTAGCAGAACCATGTGATTTTGTGTTCATACCACTACTTTCCAGATGAGGAAACTGAGGGAGCTCAGAGGACCAAAACCAGGACACAGCAGAGCTGACCTTGAGTTGCAGCTTTACCATCAGTCTGACCAATATGCTGTCCTCAGCAGCAGCTCCCTCCGCTGACAGCCCTCTCTCCAGCACCCTACAAGCCAGTGATGGCAAACCTAAGGCTTGTGTGCCACAGCAGGCTCTTTGTTTGTGTCACTGAAAACTCTAAAATTTTTGCTATTGCTGCTCCGAACTCAGCCCTTTCATAGTGCACATTTCTCTCTGTGGTGCTCCTGCTATTACTTCTCTGGCCACCTGGAAAACTCTTTTCTCGACCTGCATGATTCATACGTTGGGGTTGTGTGTGTGTGTGTGTGTGTGTGTGTGTGTGTGAAGTTTTTCTTGATTCTTAGATGTTGTTAATAATGTTCCCATAGCCTTTTGAAAATGTTTTAATGTTTCTCTGTTCTTATATTAAAATATTGAATTTGTATATCCATTGAACTTTCTGAGAATAACAACTAAGCTTTCCCTAGCCCCTATTAAGTGTATAATGACTGTTCATGCAATTTATTGAAGCCTATTTATTGAATAGAGAGTGTCATTAAAACTTTCACCTGACAAAATAATTCACTCAATATTTGTGGATCCAAGTGGTAATATAACATTTAAGACCTTCATATAAACTCTTAGTATCACATTCAAATTAAATCTATCACATATAATACTAATTTAATAATTGCTTACTATTTCCTTATAATGATACTAACTTTGTTCACAGTGTAGGGAAATATTGTAATAAAAAGCTTGGCAAAACACACAGAAGTGGTCTTTGTAAATCCATTAAAATTCTTTAATAAAATGAAACACATTAAAATGTCAAAAGACAAGTTCATGGGAAGAGTTAATATGGACACCCAACTTTTATTTTCTTGAGTGTTAAAGTAATTAGTCTCATGGAGTTATTTATTGAGGCAACACTTGGATAGTAATTGAGAATTTGTGTAAATTTTCCCTGGTACACAATTAAAGTATTAGCTACTTACCTCAACATATGTATTCTATTTGTTGATTTATTTTCTTAGAGTTTTAAATGTTATTTATGTATGCATAGGATTTTAAACGAAGAATCTAACTGGTTGTTGAATTATTAGGCACAAATTACTTTTAGGTGTTCAAACAGAAAAAGAACTTGAAATAGATTAATAAAGAACCTAAGTATTATTTCATTCAAATAATGACCATGTCTTCACTAGTAAGCATAGATGAATAGCAGTGTGTATTTGAAAACAGTGGGGCTAGTTTCATTTGTATGATATGAGTGAAAAGTGTACAACTGCAAGTTAAAGGCAAATACACAGTCTTGCAGGCTTTAGAAATCCATCTACTTGGTTTTCACATCTTTTTTATTCTTCATTAGTGTATGAAACTATACCAATTACAGTAAGATGGATTGAATTATGGTTTATGAAGGACCTAACCATACTGAATTCCAATAAGATTTTGTTTTTTATCAAGTGTATTGGTGCAATTTATATATACATAATTATGACATTCATCATAGGGAATTTGTACCTGTGTATGATACATCTTGATTTCTCTTTTTTCTCTTTCCCCTCTCCTCCCTTAAACCACTCTTCCCTGCCTTCGTTACAAAGCTTTGTTTCCATTCAATTCTTCTTTTCTCATTGTATTCTTCTTTTCATTGTTTTCTTGAGTGTTCTTTCTATTATCAGTATTTGGAAGGGCAGGCTTTGCTGTGTATGGTGGTTTACAAGGCAGTGACTTGATGGATTTACTTTATTTTTGAGTACTGTTTTGGATTGATCTCTACATTTTTTCTAAATATCAGTAGTTAATATTGCAATAAATAACGTATTGTCACATATTTAAATGCCATGTGTGAAGCACATAGAGTAAAACCTAAGCCAACCTGAACTACAGGTGAATAAGTTATCTTGCCTGGTTTACTTCAGCTGAACAGACATTTGTTAATGTATCACCCATGTGCTAGGCATTTTGTAGCTCCCAAATTTACAAAGATGAGTAAGATAGTGTTTCTGTCTTTGAATTTAATCTAGAATTAATGAAATACACAAAGACAGATTTCAGCAAATAATTTATTCCAAGGTAGACATAAGGACAGGACTTAGTGAGATCACAGATAGGATATCGGGAGTGGAAAGACTGATGGAAAGACATGTGCCTCAACTTATAATGTCTCTCGGAGGAAAAATAAATTGATCTACTTGATTCAGAGACAGGGACCCAACTGCAAATGGCCTCCACAGTCATGGAATTTATGACTTGAAAAGTGCAGCATACATTTGACTTCAGGTGAGGCTGATGTGCTGGCTCTAGTAGTGCCGCCTGTGGCTCACTCTTGACTGCCTGTGGAAAACCCATTTGGCCTCTGTTGTTTGGACCTTGCTATTCTCACATGTCACCCCCCCCCCCCCGAGAGTAATAGCATTTTCTCTTGCTCCTGCTCAAGTTCTGACCACCATGACTAGTGGGATGTCAGCTGTTTAGATGTCAGGGTCTGCTGTCAAGCTTAGAATGAGGTCAGTCTTAACCTTCCTCATGGCTGAGCTCTGGAGTAAAGGAAAATGGACGGCCAGCAGGAAACTAGCAAATGCTCACTAAACCAGAGTAAAGAAGGTGAAAGGATATTTTTGGAGAAAGGAAGTAGCATAAACAAATCAGGGAAGGCCACATTATAACAATGTGCATAGTTAAACACTAATTCAACAGGGAGCATGAGACTTTGAAAGCAATTTTACAAATAACAATGTAATGGAGTATTTACCATTAATGGTCCTAGTTTCCATATTCAATTTAATTCTGATAAGAAGATACTGAAGTAGGTCCTCTGTCTTGCAGAGAAGGAAACTTGAATCTATGTAAACCCGGATTGAGTCTGTTCAAACTCTGGAGGGAGCTCACTTGCTGTGTGTTGCTAGAGTTCAGGAAATAATACCTCTTATGCCATGGTCTTGGGGACCAAGATGCCAAGTTTCTTTGTGGTTTCAGGTCTTTTCAAGCCCTCATTGTTTCAAGCCTTTCATACTAAAAGCAATGGTTTTGAAAGCTTAGCCTACACTCAGCTTATTTCTGTTGTTTGTTAAATCCTTGAATTACTCAGTCTTAAACTCCAAACTTTTTGAGTCAGTAGGTGTAGGCTGGGATCCTAGGATTTGCCTTTCTGAGAAGTTCTTGGACAATGCTGATGTTGCTGGTCTCAGGCCACATTTTGTGGGCCACTTCTTTTTAGGACTTTGGGAGACTACAGATTCCTAGGTCATTGATAGAACAGACAGAAATGGTGCAACTTCTGTACTTCTCCTTATAAATACACATGCTCTGACTTCAGAAAAATCAAGAATATATTTTGGTCACCATAATGTCCCACTCCCCTATAGGTCATGATCATGTATGAGTATTTCATATACAAAATGTATATATTTAAACACTTAATTGTCCTACATTTTATTGTGAGAATGCATGTATACAAAGTTATAGGAACATTGGTATTTTCACAGAGTGAACAGGTATAACTACACATATATATCTGCACGCACACACTTTTTTGACAAGGCATTTGAAAGTTAATTATGGACTTTTTACCACCTTTCCTATAAGTTCTTCAGCACATGTTTTCTAATAAGAACATTCCATTGTATTATCACAATACCATAATCACACAGGAATTAACTATGCTGCCTTAGTGACATTTAACATTGTAATATAATATTAAAAGCCACATAAAAGTTTCTCATTTGTCCCAAAATATCTTATATGCCTATTCTTTTTTTGCAATTGATAATCAGTAAAGGAAACTAAACTTTAAGAGGTACCAGTGATGGGTGGATCTTTAGGGGCTGGTAGATTCTGCATATTTAATATAGTATAGGCTTGATGGCTTCAGCACATGTGATACTGTACCATAGGAAACAGCAGTGGAAGCATATTTTAAGAACTCAGAGTTATTGTAATTAATACTGATAGATTGATAGATGATACCCCCAAATCAACTTATAGCATAGGACAAACAGTGTTTAGTTTTTACCAGTACTAGTGCTATTCATTTCCTATACCACTTAGCACTGTGATTTGTACAAAACTAGTGCATAGATTTGACATGCTGTTTGTGCATCTTGTGCATGCTCTGGGTCCTGAGGATTGGGTACATGGCCATATGTATGCCAGATACGCAGTCTGATGTAGAGCTTCCCCCAGCCGTTCTGCTATGCTGGCTAATGATTGTCATTTGAACATATGAGACTGGCAGAATGCAGAAGAAAAGCAGTTGAATAAAGAAGAGTTTTTGTTATATTTCTGAATTAGGAAGGAGTGGAATCCTACAGTCATGATTGTTCTTGGGGATTACCTTGAGCTAGGAAATTTTAGCATATAGTAAATAAAAACAAGTATATTTAAAATTATAGACATGTACTGAATAGTTAAAATGTGGAAATAAATGTAAATTTCAATCAACAACCTGATAGCTCCATTGGCTTGTTATTTAAAATTTACCTTGGATTTCTCCTTGGGGGAAAATAAATATATTTATTTATTTGTGGTAGACAGTGATAATTGACCAGAAAGAATAGATAATTTCATTTCTTTCCATTCTTCTTTAGGTCAAGATTTAGTTTGTATCTGTCTATGGATGGGATGCTGAGGGTGTTTGAGTAGGAAAGCTATGCTTTTGGGCAATTTATCCCTGGTTCTTTTCTGTCTGGTCCTCTTCTGTACAGTCCCCATAAGATGCCTTCATTACTGTCTCTTTCTGCTGGCAAGTGGAAAATTGTAAGAAGTTTCTAAGTTAAATTTTTAAAACAATTTTATTTGTGTATTAATTCTTTCTCACAGAGCTTAATTATTACAAATGAAAAACACAGCAGCTTATTTGATAAAAGCTACTGTGATGACTTAATGCAAATCACTTTTTGTATGTAAAAGCTTTAAAAGGCACTGTAGTGCAGTGATTTGAGAGGAAGTGTTTGTGGGGGACAAAGCTCTGGGTTGGAGTCCTGAGTTTGCTACTCATAGCTATTTGATGATCAGAGGCCTTATCTGAGCTCTCCAATGCTCATGTTGCCAAGTTTGTTTCCAGTCAACTTGCCATGTTATACAAAATGTTAAATAGTTGTTGTGACTATTCCCTGATAGAATAGATAATAACACACTGTGTTGAGTGAGAAAAACTAAACATGAAGGTGCATGTATTGAATTACTTTATAACAAAAAGGAATGTATAGGACAATATTAGAAAACTAATGGCAAGAAATACTAATGTTATGAATGCTAATCATTTTTAAAAGAATGATTCTTGGTAAAGCTGAAGTCAAAATGACCCTGTGAAAACTACTTTTCATGAGCAATTCTTATTGATTTTCGTGAATTGGGTTTGAGAGAGATACATTGCTGCTCCATCAGCTAAACATCAATAAAAGTTAAGGGTTTGTCTACTGGCAGACAGAATAGAGAAAAGAAATTCATGCTAGCAAAGGAAATAGACTTGGAGGGTTTCAGCGTCTTTAACTACTTTATTATCTTTTTGATGGTAACATTTAAAACTTAAAACATCTAAACAACATCATTATGGCTTTTCAGTGTTATTTTTTGTTACATGGTTTTTCCCAAGATGGGAAGAAAATATAATCAGGCAACAGCTGTTAAGTTATATATATGTATGTATTGAAGTTTTCCCATAAGATGCAGTCTTCCTTTTCTGAATGATTGTCAAACCAACTCAAGTGGAAAACTCTGGAAATAGGTAACTATTTGTGACAGAGCAGGTGTTGACTGAAGTAATATATCCTCATGTCATGTTCCTTCTATAGCTCGGATGACTCTTATCCGAAGGAGATAAATGAGTTGCCGCATTGCTATAGATAATAAGTAAAATATAATAGTTCTTTTGAGGGAAAAAATACCTATGTGAACATTTACTTACTCAGACATGCCATAATTTAAGCAATATCAAGGACATTTAATTTTTAGCTTTCCACTCAGTTATGTCTCACCTCTTACTAAGCATCTCTATGCTAGGGTCACAGTATGGATGTTTAAATGCTCTGTTTTAGTCTTTGAGGTATGTGCCTAGAAATGAATTCAGTAATAACACTCAGTGATTTGATGAGGTAGTAATATGTAGATTTCCTTAATGAATCAGCTTAATGTAACAGAAGCCCACAGTGTTTTAAATGGTAATTATCTAAAATACCAGCTCACTAAGTTCATCTCTATCTGGGATTAAAAAGCCCACATTTTATCTGGTATGAGAATCATTCATAAAATGGTAAAAATGCATGACATTGTGATCAATGTGAAATGGTGGCAAGTGAGAGGGCTTACTGAATTCTGTGTTGTATTTGTATGTGCCTCCAAGTTTCACAGGTTATATTAGGATGGGAATAGTATGGAAAATATAAGTTTATTTTGAGGCTTCATTAAACCTACCTATAAGCAGTGGATAGAATATAATCTGCTAATAGCATAGGTTTAATTTATTTTCATTTTTAAGAATCATATTTAATTACTTTAAATTCAGCTGAATTATGTTCAGATAGAAACTGGCAAGGGCTTTGGATATCAAAATTTACTTGTGAAAGGATGCCATGGAAAGCCTGTTATGATATACATATTTGTAGATTCCCAGTCCCTTGCCCCCTAGATTTTTATTTATTTGGTTTAGACCTAGCCTACCCCTGAAAATCATTTTAAATGCATGCACCAAGTGAGGTAAGTAAATTGTCAATTTTAGAGGTTTCTGGGGAAAAGGGTTATGGTGCTACTGTTCTCTTGGTCATGTGTGTCTAAACTTTAGATAATTTTTGTTCTCTTTTGCTTTCTATTTCCTGTCAGAATTAATCAGTAAACTCTGCCTATTCTATCTTTAATTCTCTTATTCAGGATTTATCTCCCTTACCCTATTGGTTCAGGTGTTTGTCTTTTACATGGGTTTCTACTGATTTTTCCTTCCCCCTAATCTACTCTTTGAAAGATCTCCCTTGTATCTATCTTTTCACACCATTTCTTGAAGCCAGAATAAATTTTATTTCCCACTATAATGTCTAAGATTTCTAAGATGTTTTCCTCTTTGTTCCATAGGTTCCACACTTATCAATTCAACTAATCTCAGATGGAAAGTACTTGGCAAAAATTGTGTCTGTTCTTCACATACACAGATTTTGTACATCATTATATAATAATCATTACAGTACAAGAACTATTACTATTACAGTATAAGAACTATTATTACTTTTACATTGTATTTGGTATTAAAAGCAATCTAGAGATAATCTGAAGTATACAGGAGGGGTTGGGAATGTAGCTCAGTGGTAGAGCACTTGCATAGCTTCTATAAGACTCCAAGTTTGATCCTTAGCCCTGAAAGGAAAAAAAAAAAAGCATATGGGAAAATATGTGTAGGTTAGATGTCAATATTATGCTACTTCCTGTAAGGGGCTGGAGCATTTTCAAATGTTGGTATCCACGCCAGGGGTGTGTGTCCGGGAACAAGCTCCTCATGAATACTGAAGAGTGATTGCATTGCTACTTAGCGTTCTTTATAATCCAGCTCCATTTACCTTTACAATTTTTTCCTGAGACATGATCTCACTGTGTAGTAGTGTAGCCTGTAGTCCAGGCTGGTTGTGAACACACTTTGTAGCTCAGGCTAGCCTTGAACTCATGGTGATCCTCTTGTCTCTACTTCCAGAGTGCTGGGATTACAGGTGTGAACAGCAACGCTTGTCTTAAAATGTCATTTAAAAGAAGATTTAAAGGTCAGTTAGTTTAACTATTCCTTTTTCACCTGCTTGATCAATTGCCTCAAAGGCATCAATTTTTTTCCAGTATCATAGCTCGTCTTCTGTATTGTACTGAAGTGTTCCAGAGCATATCCCTTTTAATTCAGTCCATGAGAAAAGTATTTATCTTAAACATCTGTCCACTGACAATGAAAGGTTTGAGTTAGCAAACATTTTTCAAGAACCTTCTCTGTGCCACACACTGCAGGGTCCTGGAAACACAAAGTCAGAGCAGACCTGTAATCCTCTCTTGTGCAGGATTCCAGCAAGCATGGGAGGCTGCAATCACTCAACTTTCTTCCTGTTTTTCAGGCAGCACCATATTTTGCAGGGGGCTCTGAGGAACCTAGAGGGGTTATCTAAGAAAGAGGAGAATGTAGGAGGGTCCCTGAAGCAGGATGTCTGCTCCCTGTGCTGTGTGCGTATATGCCTCCCCTAACACTCTTCTGGTAGCTCCTAATATATTGCTCAATAAATGCAGACTTTAAGTATTTTAGAATGTGTTTGTTGACTTTACTTGAGTATTTTATAAAAAAGTTTGGGTTCTTCAGCAGACTAAGGTTCTGGACACACTGAAATACTTGTATTCCCCAGAAGGGTTTTGTTAAGGGCTTTTCTTTCTCTCCTGTTCTTCTCAAGCTATACCCTGGGTCTGAGATGAAAATTATGCCTAGAAGCTACCTGCTTCCCTTGAGTTACTCCTTGACCTCACTGTATGTAACATCTCTTCTCAACTCATGAGGTTTGTCATCAGTTCCCCCAAGCCTTTCCATGTTTCACACTCTCCATATTAAATATTTGTCTGCTTGCTTTTCTCCTTGAAGGGACCCAGGGCTCCTTAGTGACAAGAGTTTGAACCCTGTGAAGTGTCAGACTTGTACCTTCCTAAGAGTGAGTGTTTAACAAGAACTTGATGGAGAAGTAAAAAATTTGTAAAGAAAGTTTTTGTTCTGTTACTGGCATTTTTCAGTAAAAGTGACTCTGCCAGGCATAGTCAAGAATGTCTGAGCCATGGATAACATGAACATAATAATGTTTCATATCTAGATTTTCCATTTGCAGTAAAGTTCTGCACATTGAATATCAAGTTTCCTAAATCTCCTGGTACCCTTTGAGGTGATATCCATGTTTTGTTGGAAAAAGAATGACTTCAGAGGGTTGGTTTTGTGACCTGTCAATCTATATTTCAGTTTTTTGTCATTTTTATGATGTGATACAGAAGAACACTTAATTGCATGATTGTGTTTGTCATTGGTTCTCCATGCAACTGGTCAGACATTTCTGGCTCTTGGGTTAAAAAGCACCACCACTACCTTATTCCCCCCCAAAAAAGAAAAAAGAAAACAAACACTATCAAACCAAATGAAGACTCTGGATTGAGGAGTTAGAGGGCAACTTTTATTATGTTAGTGGGCTGATGGGAACCAGTTCCCAATCATCAGCCATGAGTCAGTTTAGAGTTCAGTTTAAATGCAGTTTATAAGCAGGAAGTATAAGGCTCATGGCAGGTTATTACATGATTAGTCATATGCATCGAGTCATATGTCGTCAAGCAAATAGATTTACTTAAAAGAAATTGTTTATCATAAGGTAGGAACATTCTGGGAAGGAGGGGCAGGGGTGTGAGGGTAGCAAGTATAGTTGAAAGTGTCCTTGACTGGGTCAGTGTGTTCTGGGCCCAAAGTATAGAGTCCTTGAAGCAAGCCAAAACAGAGCTACATATGTACATATTTTAAGTTGAAAAACACAGGTACTGCAGCTGGATGTGGTCAAGCTGATCTGACGGCCTATGCGAAAGAAACAGCTGGATGCAGACAGGCTATTAGTTGATTTTTAAACTTTAATATAAAATGTCTATAAGTTTGCTGTGGTATGATTTTGCCCTTATAGCCGTGGCTTGTGAATTTGTGATTAACAGCATCCTCTGCTGAGAAACATGTCTAATATTGTCATAAAATCTTACTACACTGGACCAATTATTCTTTTGGCAGTCACAATGAAGGGATTTTGTTCTTTAGCTTACATCACCGAATGTTCAAATGGTAAGGAGAAAGGATCTGTTTTCCTTATTTCAGGCTTTCCAAGTCTGTTCACAATTCTTTGGTTTTGGAAGTCGATTTTCCTGTATATTATTGGTCACACTTAAAAGGAGTTAAGGAAGAATCATAAAATCAGTGTGTTCACACGTTTGTCATCATCTAAATTTACTCAGTTATTTTTAAGTAATAAAGTACACTTTTGAATTGTCCTCCAAGAAGAGAAATGGTGTCTAGATTCATTTGGACATCGGGAATCAATTTTGGCTGTGTCTGCCCCTGTTATTTGATGTTAATGAGGCCGCTTTAGGGGATCATTTACTCTTCCAATGAAATAACATGCTTTGTCATTACATCAGAAGCTCCAAACAGCTCAAAGAGGTTGGATTTTTGCAACAGTGTCATTGATGTCTATGTCATCCTCAAAGCAGATGGGTTCTGCAGGAAGTAAACCACTGCTGGAATTGGTTGCCTGAGGTTAGATGCGTAGTAGGACCAGCTCTGGAATGATGTTCTGGTCACCGGTAAATACTGTTTCTCTCTCACTGTGAACTGAAGCTGGGAAAACAACCCTGTTTGGAGGTTTGGAATGTAAGGTCTCATTGTCTTACACTTTTGGAGACTTTGAGACTTTCAAGGAGAATCTCTAACAGCACATGGACATTTGTTGCAACTCCTATGGATTTTTTAGCATGCTTTTACAAGACTGTGATCTCCCTCCTATTTTATTCAGTCTCAGTTCTCATGACATTCCTCTCTGACATGGACCTCTCCTAAATTTTCACCACGAACTTCTGTGTCTTTTTCTGCTGCCATTTTTACTGCTGCTGTTTGCTTTGCCACATGCTCTTCTATTCTTTGCCAGCATGCTAAAGTTTTGTTCATTCTTTAACATTTAACTTTTCTTTGAACCTCTACCAAGAGTTCATTTCCTGCCACCCATCTCCACTTGTTTCTGAGGCCACCTTCCATCTGTACTGTGTGCAGACCTTCTGCTGGCCCGGTGCACCATGGGTGACGCTGAGTCCTCTGTATGTGGATCTCCACAACAGCCTCAGTGCTTCTGATGAGTATACATCATGTGCTAGCTTTCCTCATTGTTTATGCCTGGGTTAGTTCCTGGTAGTTCCATTGCTTATGCCTGGGTTAGTTCCTGTCTATGGGTTCAAGGGATAAATTAACTTCACATTCATTGAAATTTCATAATATATATAGGCATAATTTCTTTATAGATGTTTGTGATTTTGTCATCAGTTTCTCTGCCTTGCAAAGTCTATCTTAATTTATAATCTGCATCCTACTGAAATTGAATAATTTTTTTTGTTTAAGGAGATGAATTATTCCTACCTGAGATAGACGGCTTTAGAGGTGCCATATTTCAGCCTATTTTGCAGTGCTGCACCAGAATAACTGAAGCTGGGTAATTCCTAAAAATCAGAGCATTGCTTCTTACAGTTCTGCAGCCTGGGAAGTCCAGGATCACAATACTGGTATCCAGTGAGAGCCTCTTTGGTCATTTTCTCTTGGTTGAAGGACAGAAGAGAATGCAGAAGAGGAAGCTAGAGATGTGTCTTGGAGCCTCGGACTCTGTAGTCATCAGCATTAATTCTTTCAAGAGAGTGCTGCCTTCTTGACCTAAACAATCCCCACTAGGGTTTCACTTCCTAACACTGTTGTTGCACTGGGGTTGAATTTCTAACATGTTTTTGGAGCACACATTCAAATTAGAGCAGTACGTGACATTTGGATCCTGCTGTATATCTCAGGGCTCTCGTACCCACTTTGCCTTCACTGTTCAGGTCTCTGGGCCTCACACTCTCTGGCACCATTCTCATGGGCAGTATCTGCACATTACTGTTTATAAATTTTCCTCTTAGCTATAGAAGAATGATGTGTAGAGTTTTAATTCAACAGGACAGAAAGGAAATCTGTGAGCTTGAGGTTTCTTTATTTAGAATATGATTGTTCTAAAGATATACAACAGTTAATGGAAAATAAAGGAATTTGAGCTTGGTTGGCTAACATGATCATTTTGAGATTGAATAATATTTATAAATTGTTTTACAGAATGGCTTGAGTCATGTTCTTACAGAAACACTGTGGAAGGCCATAGTGTTCATTATTTGAGAACATATTGTATGACAAATAAGTAAGTGATTTCTGTGTCTATTTAAATCTGTATTTGTCCTTTTCTCAAGTCATTAACCAGTAAGGAGACACTACACATCTGTTGAGTACCCCTAACCTTAAAATTTGGAATCTGAAATATTCTCAGGTCCAAAAGTTTGTTTTTTTGTTTTTGTTTTTTTTCAGGACTGGGGATTAAACACAGTGCCTCACACATGCTTGGCAAGTGCTCTAGTACTGAGCTACAACCCCAGCCCTTTAAAAATATATTTTATTTTGAGATGGGATCTCTCTAAATTTCCCTGGCTCTCCTTGAATTTATAATCTTCCTGCCTCAACCTCCCAAAAAGTTTAGATAAAAAGCTTAGGAGTGCACCACCATGTCCAGTTTATTTGAAAGTTTTTGAGGGTTGACATCATGTTCAAAAGGTTTGCATTTTAGGACATGTTGGATTTTAGATTTTTGGATTAGGGATGTTCAATTAGCATAGAGTCTGCAACTATTCCCAAATCCAAATTGCTCTGAAATCTGAAACTTTCTGATCTCAGTCATTTTGGATATGATGAATACAGGCACATTTTAATAATTTATTTCTTAATCCTTTTTAAGAATGTTTAAATTAGAGATTACTTTCATTTTGTAAATGGGGAAACTAAGACACAGAATGGATTACTTGCTAAAATTTTCTCTCAGGAAGTAGGTTAGTACACGTAAGGCTGAAGCAAGCATGCAGGAAGTAATTTAGAAGGGGTTCAAATTTAGTTCTTAGTTCCATAGATTGTATTATAAATTCTAGTATATTTGAATGCTTTGTGTTATTTATAGGTGTTTATATCAACTTGACATTTAGGAGGTAGGTCTTTCTTACATGTTACTTGTCATATAAAGTTTTAGTGGAAGTACTTGACAGTTGATAGCTATCTTTTTCACCTTTGCATCATTGTATGGTTATAATTTCTTTATCAGGACAGTTTACATAGTCTCATTAATAATTCAACCTCAAATTTGATAGTTTCTAAAACTAAGGAAAAAATTATACTGTTTAAAGGTCATGTGACTCTATAGGTTAAAAAATTTACACTTTTGTAATTTTAAGGCCACTTCTACTTTTCCCATCTCTTTCACACAGGTACCAAGTACTTGCTTTCACAAGAGATTCAGGTAAAAGGGAAGAGAGGGAGCAGCAGAAACGTGATTATGGAAAAGGACTAGCTGTAAAAATTCTTTTTAATATATTAGAAAATCAATAATGCTTATCTAAGTACAAATATTTGTAATTGAGGATTCCAGGGAAGAAGGTTTTATTTTTAATTCAAAACACACACACACACACACACACACACACACACACACATATATACAATTAGACATTTTTCTTTTTGTGTATAATATAGCAATGAGCAAAACATTTAACTGGCTATTATTGAACAGTGCATACATATGTTTGGCCATAGTTGTATTATATCAGATTATGCAGTGGTAGCATTAGAACTCCAGTTGTCTAAATTAAAACACTTTTAACTAAAATGATTATAAACTAAATAAAAAGAAAAATTAAAAAGCCTCTTTAATAGGTAAATTTATGTACACTATAATTCTTTATTCCTAATATCTTTTCCCTCAGCTACGTTTCAGATTTTCTGTTACATAAATTTTGGGCAATTCAATTTTGATTCCTCCCTCTTTTTCCTTCCTTCCCTCTTTCCTTCCCTTCCTTCTTTACAGTTATCTTAAATGTAGAAACGATGTGGGCATTAATTCTTCAGGTATCTTTTCTATGCTCTTTTTCATTTGCATTGAAATGTACAGTTATACATATGTTAAGGCTACTTGATATTGTCTCATAACTCATAGATTTTTCTATATTTTTTACCAGTCCTGTGCATTGAACCTGGAGCTGTGTACATGCTAAGTAAGTGCTGTGTGACTGAGCTACATCCCATTTTTTAAAGATTTTATTCTTGCTATCTCATTTGGGATAGCTTCTACTGCTATTTTTAAGATCACTATTTTTCCTACAATATCTAATTTGGTATCAGTTCCCATTTGGCAGTCATCATTTCTACTAACTCAATTTGAGTGTTCTTATGTCTTTTCTGTCTCTACATAACCTTTTAAAGATATGCAGCATAGTTATAATGATTGTTTTAATACCTGCTTTCAATTCTAACATCTGTATCCTTTTGAGGTCAGTTTCATTGAATTGTCTCTCTTTGTGGATCACAATGTCCTGTATTTGTTTTTCTTTTCATTTTTCGGATGCTTGGGAATTTAAAAAAAAATACTGGATGCCAGACATAGTTTTATTTTGGTGAGTAGTAGATATTTTGGCATTATTATAAGTGTTTTTCTCAGCTTTGGTTCTGGGACACAGTAAAGCTACCTGAACCCAGTTTGATCTTTGTGAGTATTGTTTTTAAGACTTACTAGGGCAGGGGCAAAGCTGTGTAGGTCATGAGTGTACTTATTTTCCACTCCTCAGGCAAGATCCTTTTGTGTACTCTGCTCAGTTCTGGGGGAAAATCTCAGAATTCCTTAGTTTTCTCTCCTTGCTCTCAGGCACAGGCAGTGTTGAATTTCCTGTGTGAATTTCTATTTCAGATCCTTTTGGATGGTTCTTCTGCTTTGTGTACTTTCTTTACATGGAAGTACTGATAAGTTCTCAGCTGGATGTTCAAGGTGAACACCCTGTAGGTATACTGAGTTCTGCCTCTGTGTGGTCTTCTCTTTGTGTGCACTCTTGTGAATTGTTTGCTCTTGTGAATTGTTGTTCTTGCTCACTCTTCTCTTTGTTGCTCCTAAGGCTCATCTGCTGGGCTATGGCCTAACAATTCTCCCTTGGACCAAAATGTATAATAGATATTGTGAAATAGGAAAAAGATGTTCCAATGGGGAGGAGAACAAGAAAGGGGGAAAGGGGAAAGGAAAAAAGAGAAAAGTAAAAAAAGGAACAGGGGAAAAATGGAAACAAAGTTCTTGTAAATGAGGAGGAATGGAGGGGTTGAAGGAAGGGTAGGGGAATGGGAAGAAAAAAGAAATCATGCACAGCTACGAATTCTTTATGATGATCATTAAGTATATCTAAATTGCACCGATAAAATATGATTGGACTAAATAAATAAATAAATAAATAAATAACAAAAATATTTCTATGTATTTCCAGATGAGTGGTTTCCTTTTGGAGCTGTATTTTTTGGAGTCCAGCAAGTCATAGTCTTTTCCACTCCAGTTGATGGCCTATGGGTTTATGAGGTGACCCTATGCTCAAGAGATCTCCTCACATGTAAATCCAGACCATGTCATGTTGAAAGCCACATCATGTCCCTACTCGGTACACAGAGAAGCATCCGACCACTGGTCTCTGCTGGGTATAGGAAGCTGGATGAATCTATCTCACTGTGATTACCATACAACATATGCCAGTCAATCAGTGATTTTTCAAAAGGTGTATGTTTCTTCTTTTATAGTTCCTTGATTTAGAAATATCATTAATTACCTTGAAGGTGAATTCCAAACATCTTTCTTTTCAGTTGTTCGCTTTGTATTCATGCATTTATTATTTTAAAAGCATTTCTTGAATCTTGACCATGTCCCAGACATACAGAAACGCCATGGAGCAGTGCTCAGACCGTTCTGTATACACTACTGCAGTAGCTTCTTTCCTGCTGTGTATAAGACTGGATATTAAATACTTAGTGAGGATATCTTCATTTCCAAGTATTATATTTACCAACATTATTAGCCTAATGTTTTCATTGACCCTTAACTTTGATTTGCAAAACAAACATAATAGAACTTTAAGAAATTTTAAGCATACCTAAAGCAAAAATTGTACACATTTACTGGGAATCATTATATATATATATATATATATATATATATATATATATAGTGTAATAGTTAAGCAGATCTATTTCCTCAAACATGTTCATTTCTTTATGATAATAAAATTCTTCCCTTTTGATTTTCAAAACGTACATTTTATTATCTGTAGTCATTCTACTATGCAACAGCACACAAAAACTTCTTTCTCTTCTGTAAAACCCATTGATGAACCATTCTCTATCCTTTTATCCCCCAATAATAATTTCCTTACAGAAGTTTGTCAGGGAAGGAGAATAAACTTCTAATGAGTGTTTTGAACCAGTGAGCAGCTAAAATCATCTAGTAGGATATGATAGAAAACATAACAGAATTTCTAAAATGCTAGAAACACAGTAACAAAAACACAGAAACCCAAATAAGTAAAATAACAATTTCTTAATTTATATTGAAGACAATATGATTGAAGTGTTCTGTGTTTAGTATAAGTTGATCTTGAGTTTTGGTCAGCAGGTGGAACAGACTCTAAACATTGCAGTGCAAGCTCTTGATACATTTTTTGTGCATTTAATCAGTTAGCAACTTCTGTTTTTGTCTTTGGTGAAAGAAACTTTTACTTTAAGCATAATGGAAAATTTGATTCATAAAGAATCCTAATAGTAGCCAAGTTGTTTTCTTCCATATTGTTCAGGTGTGTAAAAGCATTTTCTTTTGTATTTTCCATGTGTCAGTCAAACTTTGTTATATGAGCAGAAAAAGCCTTTCAAGAGAATATCAGTCTTTCAAAAGATTTTCAAGAGAATATCAGCTCTTATAAATACAGTAGTAATATCCAATGAAAAGACTCATCCATAGTGAATGCCCAGTCAATCATTCACTTAAATATGTCACTTGCTAGTGAAATTCATACTTTTTAGGTGAATGCAAACATGTTCACTACTATTCACAGATTTGAAGTCTGTTAAATAAGTTCTTTCTGATATTGGTAGCTTGAAGTTTAAAAAGAATAATTTAGAGCTTCGATTTTCATGCATTAAAATCAAGATATTAGAATTAATTGGTATTATAAATCACCTAAAAGAGATATAATATATTGTTTCAAGTAACTATTTTCTTCCAGCATCTTCAACTTGCAGTTTCAAAGGGGACAGTAAATAAATTTGATCAGAGACCATAACAACACACACACGCACACCAATCAAGATGGGTCACTCAGCTCCTCCACATTCCAATGGCAGTGAGAGTAGGCTCTTTGCAATAAATGATATAATTTAACACAATTTCATTAAATGACCTTAGTTAAAGTTCTCTAGAAATTTCATGAAATAATGGCAAGTGATCTTACTGAAAGATGTTAAATGATATTGTAGTTTAATATTAATAGTAGAAATAATTTGAAGCACTGCATGAATGATTGCAGAAGAAGGGTCTGATTAATTGAGACTAGTAGTCATTTTATTTAGTATTTCTAGAAGGATAACACTTAGAAATTAAAGAGGAAAACTGTCGAAGATATCAAGAAAATGATGTGTTTGATATATGATTTTCTTTAAACTATGAAAGCCTTTTTTTTAGTACTTGATGGATGCCATTTAAAGATCAGTTACTGATAGAGCTTGAGAATATTATACTTGTTCATGAGGTTTGTATTTGTTTCCAGTCTTACTATGTCATCTGACACGGAATTGCTAATGATCATATATTTAAGCAGTTTAAGTTTCAAATAAGACTATTTTGCATTTAAAATGAAAACCAAATTATGTGTTTATATTTATAAATTGTATGAAAATGAGAGAAATGAGACAAGATTTCTCAGTATATAATTTTACATCACTATTATAAAAGACAAGACCCTAACAAGTTCTTTAGTATTTCAGATTGTGTTTAAGAATCAGAAATCTCAGCCAATGTGCAGAAACACGGTTCTCTAAAGCTTCATAGGTTTCTACATCTGTCCAGTTCTGCTTATTTCAAATACTTTATTACACATTTCAGAATCAAAGGTAGAATCTTGCAGTAATAACTAGAGTATATGATTGGGATGAGTTATCTCCCAAAGTAAGGGGCTAGGAGTAATGATCATATTCAGCATAGAGAATATGTACCTGTGTATATTTTGACTTCTGTTTTTGTAAGCCAGTCCACTCTCTTCCCTTCATCCCCCCTTCCCCTACTTATTTACAAAGTTTTGCTTCCATTTTATCCTTTTATTACTTTTTTCTATTCCCTTCCTTTCCCCCTTAGTTTACCTTTCTTTTGAACCATTTCTTCCTATTTCACAATACCTTTTGGTCCTTATTTACGCTTTTGGATTTCACACCAGAGAAACAATGCAATATTTACACATTTGTTACTGATTTATTTCATTTAAGAGTATTATCTCAAGGTGCAACCATTTATCTAAAACATTCTCATATCCTTCTTTATGGCTGAGTAAAACTACATTGTATAAAAAAAAAAACAAATTTAGCTCTGTAATATAATTTCAAATCAGGGATTAAGATGTTCCCCAACTTGCCTTTGTTTCTCAGGATTATTTTTACTATTCCAGGTTTCTTATGGTTCCAAATAAATTTTAGGAATGTTTTCTTTACTTGTCAGAGGTATGCTAATGATTGGGAGTGCATTAAATCTGTATGACAATTAGGGGAGTATGGAAATTTTCACTGCGTTGGTTTTTCCCAATGAAGAGCAAGGGATATCTTTCCATTTTCTGATATCCTCTTCAATCTCTTTTTTCAGAGTACTGTAATTTTCAGTGTATGAATTGTTTTTTTTTTATTTATGGAAAAAAGGTAAAATTCCATCACAAAATAATAGGACAGTAACAATAGTTAATACATTACATGTTATCTTTAAAGTAGTTGTTCGGGGTACAAGACATGGGCATAAAAATTTCTCCAATCATGATTAGCACAAACCTTCCTCTTTGATGAATTAAGATACACTAAAGGTATAATTGATCTGCATTTTTCCCCATTTAACTCTGGTCTTTTCCCCTTTTACCCATCTCTTATGATTGATACATTGTGTCAACTGGGGGAGTTTAGAGGTTTGGCTGAGTGACTCAGCAGGGAGCCAGGGTGCTTCCTTTGTATACATCCTGAGCCTGTGGAAGAGGAGGGCATGGAGATTATTTGAGTGCTCTACCACCCCTGGGTGGGGTAGTCTGTTTAAGATGCAGGGTAGAAAAAGACTGCTTGCATGCTATTCCTTCCTTTTGCTCTTGTGATTTTTCCATTTCTCGTCTGGGTTTTCAAATTTCTTCAGTATTTCAATCTTAGTTCAAGTCCTGTAAGTGTCCTCTGAATTTCTAGCACAGTTACAATTGTAGGGGAAATACTGCTTTATTCTCCTAATTCCAAACTAGATTATGCATTCTTTTCCTATATTTGCACATCATACTGAATAATTAAGCAGAAAATTAAACACATGTATGCTTGGTCAATATATGAAGTCATCGTGGTTTGTGTTGACATGGTAGGAAAGGGTGGTTAAAAGAACTCAGCTGAAAACCAATTTTTAAATATAAAAACAGAGCTATGAAGGTAAAAATATTCCTTTAAGCCTAAATTTGTTAGGAGAGTATTTAAAAATTTTAAATTGACTTTTTGTCTGTGGTGGTAGAGATACAAAATATCCAGGTGAGTTGAGATAAAATTTATCCCTCAACTTGTAGGTCAGTACCAGATGTTTACATGGTTTACTGATTTATATAGAGTTTTTCTTTTTGGACCAGATTGGGGAGAGGTTGAGACTAGAGAGGAAGAAGGAAGGTTTTTCCTTACATTTATTCAAGTGATCTCTGTGAATTGAGGCTGGTGTGCAGCATGAGGTACAGTTGGACTTTCGTCTTCATCTACTTGATAATTATTCTTTTGAGATCTATACTTGGTAGCATTTACGTTTCACTTTTCTCCTCTCATTGTCACTCTTCCTGTCTCTTTTAAATGATTTCCATACCTGTCTTTTTTTCTTTCGTTTTTGATAAAGGTTCTTGCTGTGTGGCCCAGGTTGCCCTTGAATTGGTAGTCCTCCTGCCTCGGCCTGCCAAGTAAGTGCTGGGATTGCAGTGTGTGCCAGGATGCCTGCTGCACCTGTGTCTTTGTCTCTTCAGCTTCTGCATGTCTGTTTTCATTAGCTATTGGAGAGTGCACAGATGCCTGCTGGCATACTGAACTAAACATTTCAGAAACACCTTCAGATCATAGCATTAAGTTTCAGAAAAAATTCTAGTTGGGAATTGGGCTGGGAATGGTGCTAAATTTCTGCATTCCTTGCAGAAATTAGCTTTTTTCCAGTTGTATCTACCTTTTAAATTCTAAAAACAATTTCTATTCAAGCTAGAGATCAAGTGGCGCACTTGTCCAGCGCTTGGTTTTTCACGACAATGGCTGAGGTCTCCAGTCATCGCAGTGTCCGTCTGCCCCCATCCCCGTTAATGCGTGGTCCCCTTGTGCAGCATTGTATTCTGGGCAAATTCTGGTTCCATGGAAGAATTTACATAGTCTCATGAAATTTGACATGGAAACTCTTGACATTAACATGATGGCTCTCCTCACTTTTTACTACCACATCACTATATAGTATTTCTATACCTTCTGTGATCTTCCAGAAGTTGTGCTTATAGTTGTAATCGCTTCTTTAACATTATGGCTGAATTACATTTAATCAGATCATTGTACTGTTAATGCTTTTGGAATTTTAAATTATTTCAAATTATTGAATTTTCCCACTCTCATATTTTTTCCTGAAGAAATCCAGCTCCTTTCACCACTTTCCATTTGGAGAATATGTTATTAGCTTCTGTAATCAGACCCATGTAGGTAAGACCTTACATACTTAATACAGTGCATTGCCCCTGCACAAATGGGAAAAAATTAAGTTTAATATTTCTAGACCAATATGTCTGTTAATGTCTGTACAATTCCAGCTTACCTTTTTTGCTTATTAACTTTCTTGCTCTTTTTTTATCTAGAAATTTAATTAAGTGATTTAGCAGGGGGCATGCCAAGGTACACACTTTGTAAACATCGTGAGCCTGTGAAAAAGAAGGGCACAGAGGTGGTGTGAGGGCTTCACCTCCCAGGGGTGGAGGTAGCCTGCTTACAGAGTAAGGGAGGAAAAGAGGCTTACTCTTCACCCCTTAGGCTCTTGCTGCTTTGCTATCTTCTGCTGCTTTGACATGTTGCCCCTCTGCCATGTGCCACGCTACCTTGGAGCCAGCTACTTATGGACTGAAACCTCCACAAACTGTGAGTAAAAAACTCTTTCTTTCCTTCATTTTGTGGGTCAAATATTTTATCTCAGCAATGAGAGAAAAGTAACCCAGACATGTGGCAACATTGTAAGTGTTTTATTCCATCGAAAAGACTTGTAATAATCATACAAATAAGTTTAAAAGCCCTATTTTACTGTTATCTGTCATTTGTGGCTCTAACTCTTAGACAGGTCTCCTTTAAAAGAAATTTTCTGCTTGACCTCATGTTTTCATCATCATTCTAGTTTTCATGCAGTAATGTAAATACAGCATCTTCTGTTCTCAAGTGGATTAAAATAGTGATTACAGTTTCAGATTGTTTGCTTTTAGTCATTGCATAGTAAATCTGTTTAATTTGCCTGCCAGAGACTTTAGACAAACAGTACAGCCAAGGATAAGGAGCTGTCCTTAGAATGCTCATTGGCTTTATGATTTTGTTTTATAAATTAAAGGTTTTAATGACAGACTTCTATTTATTTCTATGTATTTCCATTGTAAAACTTCTTTGGCTTTACTCTCATTAAAGCTGTGAATGTCTCTTAAAAGTGAAACTCTCATTCTCAAAGAAAATAATCTGTATAAATAGGAAAAGTGCTTTTGAGTGATGGGTTACTGATTTTCCAGCCCATGACGGATATGGGGATGACAGCTATTTCGTAGAGCATGGCCTGCAGCAAGAGTTTTTTTTTTTTTTTCTCACTAGTTATGGAAGGTTCTGCCTTTCACTAAATGCTGCTTGACTGGGCCTGTGGTCCTGAAGGTCATTTGTCTCAGGTTGGTGGGTAAGTGTTTTATCTTTTGGGGAGCTCCATGTAGCTTCACATCTTCTCTCCTACTGCAAATAGTGGGCCCTTCTCATAACTGAAATTTGAATCCCTAGTTTTAGAGGTAAAATGAGCTTTTATTTTTAAAAATGTACCTCTCTATTTCCCAGAGGAAACATTACATTTTCTTAGTGGCTTCTTGGAAAAGATACAACAGAAAAGATGATTTTCTTTAAGTAGCATTAGGTTCAGGGATTGCTAAGGTCTTTGCAGAGGAACTTAGACCTTTGAACTGTAGAACTTTGGATGGTTGTGGTTTCCTTAATCTGTGAACATTATTCTGTATTTCAGAACTAGCTTTGGGGTGTGAATCTGAGCTAGTGACAAAATTTTAAAAGTCCAAATAATGTGATAGATAGAGGTTCCTATCTTACTTGGAGGCTAATGTCGATGACTTATAATCAGGACCAATTTTTACCTGAAATGAAATCCAGGAAATAGAGCAACATTTATTACTTGCTGCACACTGGCTCTGTGGCAGCCCTGCAACCTTAAATTCAGGAAAAAAAGCTACAGTGATAACTTATTCAGAAGCTTTAAAATGTTTAATGTATTATATTTAGTGGTTTAGAAACCTTCATTAATCTTTTACATCTTCTTTAAAAAAGATTTGAAAGAGTGACTGTGCATTTTCCCATTTCAAGAGAACAGAATATTTATTAAAATGAGCAAAACTGATGTTGAAAATTGCAATCTATACTAAAATAATCCTCTCATTTCAGTATGGCTTTTTAACCTTAACTTGAAACTTGTAAATAAATTCTCACTTGATAAAATAGGACTTTAACTCTTGAGTAGGACATTCGTGAAACACAGACACTGCCAGAGAACAGAAGAGAGCATGCCCTTGTGAGCAGAGAACTGCGTGGGTGTGGCACTACATGTCTGTTATCCCATAACTAGGAGAGGCTGAGGCAGGAGGATCACCAAGTTGGAGCTCAGTCTGTAACTTAGTGTCTTACGGAGACCTTGCTTCAAACAAAGCAATGAAAATGCTAGGGATGTAGCTTATTGTGAAGGCTCTGGGCCTGGTGCCCATTGCCAAGGAGTGGGAGAACTGTATTCAGTGGTTTCTCTGACCTGAGAGAAAAATCTACTGACTTTTACTCACTAAAATCAAGTTTAATATTGAAAATAAATATAAAATAATAGTATATAATTTAATAATGTGTTTAAAAAAGAACACGTATCTGTATATTCATTTTGAATTCATAGTTTAAACCCACAGGAAAAAAGTATACTATTTAAAAGCTAGAGTGTTTTTGTTTCAAGCGGATGACAAAATGCCATTAATTAATACAGAATAATCTACATAGTGAACTATGTTTTAGTTATAATTTATGTTCTTATTTATGTATTTATTCATTTACTGTATTAGTAAATACTTGCCATACGCAATGATCACATTCATCGTGTGGAATTTTTACCTATACCTAATGTCTTCTGTTTTCCTGTTCCACTCCCCTCCTTTCAACCCTTCTTTCACTCCCCATTACAAAAGGTTTGTTTCAATTTTTTCCTTTTGTTTTCTTTCTGAAACCCTTTGCTCTTTCTTCCCTTGCCTCCCTCCCTCCCTGGTTCCACTTCCCATCTGAACTTGTTCTTCCGACTTCCTGATGTTTTACTCCTTAGTTACTCTTTGGGTTTCTCACACAAGAGAAACAGAGTGATATTTAAACTTGTGTGCCTGATTTATTTCACTTGCTATTATGGTGTCAAGGTACAACCATTTACCTAAACATGACTCAAGTTTATACTGCTCTATGGCAGAGTAGCACTCCATTGCATATAAATACCACATTTACTTTATGCATTCATCTGTTGATGGGCATATGGGCTATTCCAAAATTTAGCTATCATAAATCGTGCTGCTACAAGTACGACTATGCATATATCAGCATGGTATACTTTTAACTCTTTTGGAAGGATACCTAGAAAAGCAATAGCTAGGTCAAATTGAACCTTTCATTTTAGTTTCTTTGAGGAAGCTCCATACTGATTTCAATAGTGGTTATATCAATTTACACTCCCATCAACAGTGTAGAGTGCTTCCTTTTGCTCCACAGTCTTGCCAACATTTGTTATTGGATGATTTCTTGATTACAGCCATTATTTTTGGAGATGGAATCTTAATGTTGTGGATTTTTTTTCTTTTTGTACTAGGAATCGAACTCAGGACTTTGTGCTTGCCGGGCAGGTGCTGTGCCACTGAACTCAGGGCTTGTTCCAGTCTGTGGAAAGAAAGAGGCAAAGTTATAGCTTGTTGGAGATTTGCTCTTTTTTTTTCTGGTGAGTGTAGCATAATAGCATGATAGAAGTAATGTCCAGAAGTTGTGCATCCTCATATTAAAACAGTTCTCACTTTATTTATTTGAAAGGATTTTTAATGCTACTTAGAATTATATGTTGAGATGTTGTCAAGTGTATTGCTGAAGTGAATTACTTTTTAAGCAAGGAATATATAGTTATAGGTGACCCATTAGACCTATCCATTTAGAAATGAATTAGAAAATTTATTCCACTTTCCCAGATCACTGTATCTTTGCTAGAATGGAAATGTGTGTTACTATTTTCTGCCCCAAGATTACTTTGTATTAGGCACCAGATGCTTTGTATTAGGCAGCAGATGTTGATGTTTGAATTGATGCTTTTGGCAGATAAAAGTTGTGTTTACTGGAACAGAATTTAGGTAGTAAATTCTTCACTCTTAATTAACAGTCACACTTGCCAGAGTGAATTTGGATCAAATATTCATTTTAACTTTCTCTCTCTTATTCCCTAATAAATTAATATATAAAAACTCATAAATTTTGTTAAGGTCAGAATAATTTTTGTACAGGTTACTTTAGACTGTTTTTTACTACTAACCTGTTTTGGGACAATCTAGCTCTATGTTGCCTTTAGGGTGTGTTATGGTTTGTATCTAGATGTCTTTCCAAGGCCTCATGCACTCATAGGTGGGGATTTGGGGAAGTGGTTTGAGCTAGGGCATGTGATACTTGGATTAAGGGTGTGTGGTACTAAATTAGTCCACTTATTGAAATTAGCATAGTTCTGTGTATGAATAAGGGAAGCCCCAACCTAAGTGTGATCAGTACCAATAAATGGGCTTGTAGCCTGGATGGAATGTAAAGGAAGAGAAGAAAGGCAGGCTTGTGGCTGCTGCTGCTGCTGCTGCTGCTGCTTGCTGCTTGCTGCTTGCTGCTTGCCATGCCATGAGCGATTTCTCCTCTGTGATGCCCTTCAGCTGTGCTGCTCTGGCTTAGAGCTAGCTGACTATGGACTGAAACCTTTACAAACTACGAGCTGAAAGGAACTTTTCCTCCTTCAGCTTGTGGGTGTCTGGTATTGTGTCTCAGAACAAGAAAAGTAACTAAGACAGGGAGGGTATTGTCACTTTTCTTGTGTTTTCCCCCCAAAGTACATATCTTTCTTTAAGGTTGTGTGTATTCCATCAACATTCATATTAATTTGGAAAAAGTCTTTCAGGATTATTCCATGTTTGATTTTAGGAAGTCCAATTGCAAAAGGAAGTCTTACTTTACCTTTTGAGATAATAAAATGAATTAAATATTTAGTAAATACATTGAGTTTTGCTAAAACTAATTCTTAAACCATATGATCATTTATGTGATATGCAGCTATCACTCTCCATAGAAACCTGTAGCAGACTCTTCTAGCCATGTGAGTCCTGCATGGTTGGGTTTTTTAAAGACCAACCAGTGTAGCAGGGTTAGATGTGGTTTCTGCAGACAGCATGGAAACAACTCATCTTCTCCAGGCTCTTTCAGTGCTGGGACTGGGGGGTCCCATGGAGCTGAATCCTGAAGGCTATTCCTGTGTCAAGTCTTTGGGGAGAACCATCTCCAGTGTAGGTTTTCCCAGTGAATTGGCTTATAGAATGGACATTTCTTCCTATCATGTAGGGACCACTTTTAATTTCTTAGCTTAGCAATGAGTTCAGTGAATGTTGGTTGAATGAATAATGATGGAGAAATTAGAGCAGGAATGGTCTGTAAACAAGTGATTCACTTAGAAGCAGCATTAGAGGTGGGCTCCTTCATAGCTTGAGTGATTTGCTCATGGAGAATTCAGAGAGCATTTATTTTGGCAGATTTGACCCTGAAACATTTGGTGTAGCAGTAGGTTAAACCTACGCAGGGTTTAAGGCAAGAGATTTCAATTTCACATGCATCTGATTGAGTCTCCATAACTCTTCTCTTCTTTGGATGGTGGGAATTTACATGTGGAACACTGGTTTCTTTGTGTAGGTGAAACAAACCATTTACTAACCATTTTTTATTCAGTCAGATATAAATGAGCATTTTGTGGAGAGCAGTTGATCCATATTTCATAAAGGCCATGATTGGAATTTGTATTTCTAATACGCATAATAAATATTTACTCTGCTAATAAGTATACTTTTTTATCTAGCAGTGGGTTTATATCACTAGTAGTGAGTTTAATTAATATTAGGTAAAAAAATTTCTTTCAAATTAGCAGATGTGGTTATCTTCTAAGGGACTATACTAAAATACCTTTCATGGAAATATTTTATGTTTTTATCAAATACACACACACACACACACACACACACACATGCCACTTAAATGTATAATGGTAAGAATAAAGCTACAGTTAGAGCAAAAAGTTGATATAATTGTATTCTACCATGGCTCTTCTGGGAGAAATCTCAATGTTAATGGTGAAATACATAAGAGAGGACTTACACATCGAGAAGAAAGATCTGCAGCTGCCATAAGAAAATACAAAAATCAACACAGGTCAGAATATACACAGCTTTCTAGCCAGGCATGGAATAACTGTGTACCTGTGCTGCAGCCTTTCATTGTGCCTATTGAAGTATAGCATTGTTTCTTTGGATTACATAATTTTATCCAGGACAAACTGTCTGTGTAAGAAGTTTATAATAAAACTAAGTATCTTTTAGGATAGATAAGGCCAGATATAGTGTGTTATCTGATGGTTCCACTCTCACTTTGCTGTTTGTCTAATAGTCTTATGTCTCATTTAATAAATAGAAACTATTTTATAGACCATTGGGTCATATATTTCCATGTTTTTATTTACTTCAATTATTAGTGACTATTTACCCAATGTATTTCTTAATCTCCATTATATATCTATTTCATCATCTTCTGCTTCTCTTTCTGAGAGACTCCATTATTGTCCTGTAGAAAGAGATTTGAACAGTATTTATGTGCAACTTTAGTATGACTGCTAACATTTTCATGTTACCTTATTTCTCATGGTACTTCATGTTTTCATGTTCCACACTTCTCTTGAAGTAAAACTTCCATTGCCAGAATGCAGGTGTTACTGAAGGATTTCTCCCTCCCCTTTAAAGTGGCCTACAGCGCATGAAATAAAAACACAGAAACCATACTGTCCATTTTAGTTTAACATACACTTTCATAGAAGGTACTATAAGTAATTTATTCTGCATTATAGTATGCTGTTTAGCTTTGATGTGGCCAATTCATAATAATTCTTGTATCTTTAGATCTTTATACTTAGATGTTTAGTAGCAGTAGAAGACCGCCTCTCCCCTTCTATGTATGTATGAATGTATATATGCACGTACGCACATGTCTAGCTAATCTTTTACTTATCTACCTGCTTGGCTGTGACTATGCACGTTTCTTCCCCTTCATGGTTGGCAGGTGAAGGGCGTGGGACTGTTGGTGGGAGAGGGGAGCCTCCTTGGCTGGTAGCTGATGTCGATTTAAAGCCATGGGTATTATTACTGACATCAGCACTCTCATTGTTGGGAGTGTAGCCGACCTTTTCACTGCTGGATGCCAGAGCAGGAAGTGCCAGTCTACTGAGATACATTAGAGTTATGTTCTTATCACATAAATCACATAGAGAAGCTTTTATGCACTCTAGTCATGCTTATATAATGAAAAGTCTAAACATGATTAGCATTAAAATCAGGTTTATATTCATGAAGCTGAATTTGATTTTCTAGATAATGACCGATTCATTTGAATATTCAGATGGTTTCTTTCACTGTTTATCTACGTAAACTAACAAATCAAAAAAGTAAGCTATGCTGTGCTTTTCTGTGCTTCATTGCAAATGGATTTCTTGATGAGGAATTTATTTGTGCAATGCTTTTTCAAGTAGTCTTTACTAAGTAAATCTTGCCATAGTTTGAAGTACCTAAATGTGTTTATTCTTAGAATGAATATGTTCTTTTATTTAGATATTTTATTTAGAAGTTTTTCCTTTAATTTAGTGTATACCACCTGAGTCAGCATATTGAACATGTGAAATGTAATTTTAAACTAAAGGATATGTAGAGGTTCTCCATAATTTTACAGATGTGTACCATTAAGGCAAGCAGAGTTAGAATTTGTACATAAATGCTATTGAATCTAAAATTATAATTAATGGTGCAGAAATTCAGAGGAATTTGTTCAACTTCTTCATAATGTTAGAAAAAGAGATACAAATTTCCAATCTTGTTTAAGAGTAAAATTCTTAGAATTGAGAATTTCCTGAGTTTTTTCAATTTGCATCCTTCTCTGTTGTCATATAAAACTTTTGTATTTAATTTTAAATTTGAAACTGGAAAACGCAGAAAATCTTTTTGGAAATTGCCACATAAAGACTACAGACTGTGAGACTATATCTTCAATTTGTTGAGATAAAGTAAAAAAATAATGTTTAAATAAAATAATTTTATGTGATTCCTAAAAGTTGAATTTAATTTTGGTTTCACTCACTAATGATATTTCAGTTTTTCTCTATACAGTGTTACCTTATTTCATGAACTTGATTCTTCCCTTGACTCTGGTCAAAAATTGAGTTGGATAAGAACTGAATCAAATTCAGTGGTTAGGTTCAGCGTTAACCTTATGGGGACATTTGATTTGGTTCTTTTCCAGTTTGGTTTGTGACCAAATTGTGGAAGGAACTGAGTTAATGAACTGAGGTACTACTGTAGTTTTAAATCTCTGCAGTTCATTTTATCCTGCATGAAAACTTTAAAAAGTCTGCTATTACTTGTTTTTGTTGAGTGAAACAAATTGTTTCAAATCATATTGGAATGAAGCTTTTCATTTTAAATAATACTGACATTGAGGAAAAGCTGTCAGAATTTCCAATACAGTTATAGTGAACAGATAAATTAAGAAAAGTTGTATTTGGAAATATAAACAATGTGATTTTATTGCTACACTAAGAAGTTGTTTAATCCAGAGCACTGGAAAGAATTGGTAAAATGATCTAACTGTATTTGTTTGTTCATCAGTGCCGTCCTTGTCTGTTTGTTTGTCTGGTACTTGGATTGCACACACAGCCTTTGTGTGGAGCCAAGGCCTCAGGCGTTTTATTTTTACCTTGAAACAGGGTCTCACTAAGTTGCTATGTTGCCCAGGTTGGGATCCACCTTGTGTCCTCCATCACTGTCTCTTGATGGTAGTTTTCTAAATATGTCTTGCAATTGCTTAGTATTTTTAAGTTCTGTATAGATCTTGACAATACATATTATATGTGTGAAATCAATAGAATTTAATTTGTGAATGCATGACCTTTGATTGTATTTTGGTGCTCTATTAATCAAAAGCAATTATTTTGTATTCACAAAGCGTGTATTTGTCATGCTTTCATTTTGAGTTTATAATTTAGAAATTCTTTAGATCAGGGAATGATCACTACTTCTTGGAGTTGATGATGACATAAAGGAGTGGAATGGGACTCCTAGATAAAGCAGACCTCTCACCTGGATGTGGCAGTTCTCTCAGCTTGCAGGGAAAACACTGCAGGGATCATTACTTTGTGTCATCCTGAGAGGTTCTAGCACATTTTCTCCTCCACTGATTAAACTTTGACTTTCCAGACCTGCCTCTCTTTCCAGCAGAGATGAATAAATCTAGGTACGTGAAGATTAAAGGGCCAAGGCTCTGTAGGTGCCCTGAAGCAAATTTGTTTAGAATTAATTTGGTGGTGCTAAATATGGTTTGTCTAAGATTGGAAACCAAATAGATTTCAATAGTGTATCTTGAATCTTAGGGCTATACTTTTGTTATAAACAATAGAAAAAAGTGAGTGCCACTAATATTTACACTTCAAAGGAAACTTTTTGTCTTTCTGTGCCTGGTTATACTCAGGAGTTGAACAGTGAAAAAAACTTAGTGGAAATATATTTCTGTTTCTGATATAGAGAATATTAAAAGAGTCATTGTTGACTTGAAAAAGAAAACTTTCTTATTTTCCATTATGCAAGTCTTAAAAACAAACCAGAGTAAAAAAAAAATGAAATAATGAAAAACTCATGAAATACTGTGAATTATTTCAATATCCAGTGGGTGTCTCAGATGGTTGGTTTGTTTCTACATGCTTATACCTGTAAGTTTCCTTGCCTTAGTGCATAGGCATCAGCTTTGTTGTAGAGTGAAAGTCTATTTAGTGAGCACTGCTGTTCAGGAAATGTAAATTGAGGCTACAGAACATATTGTGGGGCGTGGGCTCCATAGAAAAGAATACATTTCTGAAGAGCAAATAATGTACAGAAGTATTGCTCTAGGAAACTATGGCTATCACTCAGTCTCTAGGGATGGTGTCTTGCTTTATAGGGTTTTGTTTGTTTGCAGGTTTTAGAATTTGAACTGGTGGATGTGCTTTGCCAATTACAGTCAGGTGATTCTGACCTCAAATGCATCTGGAAGCAGTAGAAAGATTTAAAACAAAGAGAAGCAAGAAGCGCTGGTCCTTTCTCAGGCACAGACTCTTCACCTTTTAGAAAATTAGTGACAAAAACTGTTACACAGTTGTGTTTCCAGTGCTCCTGACTCATGAGAGTAAGGCAGTTATACTCTGTGTAGGAATAGAAGATACCAAGATGGCATTTGATTGTAATTCTGGGTGGGGCTGGTAAAACAATCTACTTACAGACATAAAAGGATGCCTGTCTTTAAAAAGTATAGGATAGGGTTAATTTTGTTAGCCACAAGTGCCATCATTTTACTGAAAACTTCCAGAATATTTTGTGCCTTGTACATAGCAGTAATCAGTGAGAGTCTCAGTCCTCTATAGATTTAATATAGTGAGCCTTTTGAAATTTCACTTGGTGGAAAATATTTTTTACAACCTTATCTTTTTATACTTTTTTGGGGGGAAGCGTATTGGGAATCGAACTCAGGACCCTGTGCTTGCCAGACAGGCACTTGTACCACTGAGCTATATCCCTATATCCTAACCTTATCTTTTTTAAAGAGAGATGTGCCTGTTTCTTTGTTTGTAAAGCTTGCCTTTGAATTCTACTTGAGAATAAGCAGAAGTGATAAAGGAAATCAGAGCCCTAGAATCATGTTATTCAGTTCAGTATACCACTGCTTAGGAATATTTTTACAAGCCAGGTTTTTAGTGTGATGCCATCATAATGGTTCAAGCAGAGAACTGTGATCTACAGGCTCACTAGCTACCTGGTAGATCTAAGACCTGGAGCAGAGTATTTAATTTTTGGTGCCTCAGACCTTGTTCTCTGTAAAACAGGCCTAATGACAGTGCCTGCCTCCTGGGGGCTATTATAGGGCTTCCATAAGTTAAGTGCTTACAAGAGTGTATGACACATTTTCACTATTACTATTACTATGGGTAATTTTGCCAGTTTGCTTACTTTGATAATTACTTTCCTTTGAGAGTCTATCATTACGGCTATTGAATTAAGTTCTTTGCAGAAATATGGTTTTCTCTGAATGATACCCCACTTAGGTGATCAGGCCCAAGGTAGGAAGGCTGGACCAAAAAGTGTCAAACTATGAATGGGTCACTTAGCAGCACCATTTAGTGCCCACATGTGTGGAGTCCCTTGTTTGCTGGATTGCATCAAACAGAAACAACTCACATCAGAGGGGCTGGAAGTTTTCTTTTTTCTTAGAAAGATTTGAGTCAAGGAGGCAGCTAGTTATGCCTTCTCAGATCAATATCTTGAGCAACAATCTACATGGAGCCAGACTGAACAGTACCTTGACTCAGTGCACAGTGACCTAAGAAACGAGTCCTGCTTTTATCTTTTCCTTGAATCAGTGCCACCACCAATCTGGGAAAAATATTTTGGTTCATGGCTTAAATAACAGTCAGCAGTCTTTTACTGTTGTTGATACTGTTTTTCACTTAGAGAAAATTTGGAAGGTGGCTATCTGTGCAGTGCTGCCAAATATGTTGTCATTGTGTGTAGACCTTATAGGGAGCAGCTTCCACTGTTTTCCAAAGTACTGCAGCTAGTCTAGTCATTATCCACCAAGATTTGGTATTACTGGCTGTATTTGGTCTTTAATGCATAGTTGCATGTATACTAAGGCTTTCAGTCACAACATTAAAACTGAAGGATGGTGCCTGCATTTTGATAGTTTATTTTCTATTTCATCTGCTCTGTTTTAATTTTCATGTTACTCTCTTATTTTTTGAGTATTTATTTTTTTATTTTAAAGAGAATAACAGAAAACAACAATAGCAAAATACCAACAAGATAGCCAAAAACAAAACAAAGCAAAAACCATAAAAATTATACCAGGTTCATTCCTATCATTTTGTGTTTTGAGTGTTTCTGGTCACAAGTATATGTTCAAGTTCTAGTTATCCTTTCAGGGTTGAGGATTCAGGCAAGTTACATAAGTATATGATGTACTGAAATGATATACTTTGACTTGACCAGTTAGAACGTTCTTTAGCCCTGAGCCAGCTGAAATAAGATTGAGCTAATTCACGCCACTGTCTTTTCCAGCAATGTTAAACTGGAGCAGAGCCACTCCTTTTGCTAATGCTCTTTTCTCAAACATACAGATGATGATTTACATAGAAAAAATTATGCACACTAGTTGCATTTTAAACTTGTGGTGGCTGACTATTGTAAATGCAGTGTTTGCCTTTTGACCTGGTTTTCTGGCCTTAAACTTAGTCTAACATATCACAACCGAAGTTAAAAGCTGTAGTGGGGTAGATGTATTTACTCCCTGTAAATACATGGACCGCACTCAGTCAGTTTTGTTCTCTGTGAAGTGCACAATAGTCATCAAAAATAACAACAGCAATAAGAATGTAGTCCTTGTTAGGCCCTTACTGTGTACCAAGCATTCAGCTGAGCTCTGTGGTTGGCAGCAATTAATTGCATATTTCGAAATAGGTGGTGTAGAGAATTTTGAGTATTCCCCTCATAAAGAATTGATACTTGTTTGAGCTGATGGATATTCCAGTCACCTGCTTTGTTGATTACGTGCTATATTGTTATGATTTGTGTCTGAATGTCCCCCCAAATCCTCATGTAGTCATGGAATGGGCTTCTATTCTAGATTTTGATTGATCCATAGTCTAATACTGGGATTATGGATGTGAGTGCTACACTCCCCCTGGGGAGGGTAGTTTGCATACAATGTGAAAGAGGTAAAGAGGCTGCTTGCCACGGCTCCTCATTTTTGCTGTTGCTGCTTTCTGCTGTCTTTTAGCATGTGTCACTCTGCCTTGGAGTCAGCCAAGTACAGACTGAGACCTCTACAAGGTATAAGCTAAATAACCCTTTCCTTCTTTAAATTTAGGGGTCAGGTATTTTGTCTCAGCAATGAGAGAAAAGTAACCAAGACATATATATGTGTATCAAAATACCACTTTGTATACCATAATGTGTATAATTATTGTGTTTCCATTAATATAAAACATACACAGTCAAAATAATTTATATCAAGTTTTGAAGTAGGCAGTACTGGGAGCCTTTGACTCAGGCAGTGAAGCATCCATGGGGTCAGCAGGGAGTGATGTTTGGAAATGAGTACTTGGACCCACTTTCCTCTCTCTCTCCAGTCTGCCAATGTCCTCCACTGGCCAAGCCCTAAAGGAAGCCATAGGGAAGGGATCCCTGGATGCCAGTTGCTTTCATCCCAGAACTGATTGGAAACAGATGGAAAGTTTGGAGGGAAAACAGGAAATATTCAGTTCACAAGTAAATTACACAGAAAATGATTTCTCTATGTCAAAACTACAGTAAAGCCAGAATTTTCTGTCTCTTCTGATTTGGTGTCCTTTTTAATCTTAATTTTTAAAATTTTGTCTTCCTAACTGTGGTAGGGAGAATATAGAAAAAGACACTTTCCTTTCAGGTGCAGTGGTGCTTCTAGGACCTTGGACAAATCATTATTAGACATGACTCTTTACAAAAATGTTTTTTCTTTAAAATATGAATAATGGTGTCAATACTATATCAATTCTAGGTAGATTTAATCAGGGTTTTTGAATTATTAATGAACTGTGTATATGTAATAATATTTAAATGTATCCACAGTTTTCTTTTTCATAAGTCTTTCTATTTAAGTTATATCAGATCATTTTCCCTGTGCCTAAAATACTGCCCTTTACAATTTTTCTTAGTATTGGTCTACTGGTCAGTCTGTCTGAATTTTTTAATCTAAAATTTTTTTCATCCTATGCTTATTTTTTTTATTATTTTTTATTTTTATTTTTATTTTTTTATTTTAGAAACATAAAAGTACAAAAACATTGACAAACAGACACCAATTATCATAGAAAATAGTACAATCACAACTAATCTATAGACAAGGTGATATGGTCTCAACAGTGCTTATTGCTTTATCCATTGATATCTTCGAATTGTAAATGTATGGACCCATATACAGACATGCAAATTTAGTCAGACAGTTAATCCTCTCAACAACAGAAAAAAAACACAAAAACCAAAAATCCAAAGACAAGAAACAAAACAGGCATACATCAACAACAGCAACAACATCAACAACAACAACAACAAAAAAAACACCGCT
>PVLD010009503.1:0-76652 GCA_004027595.1 Dinomys branickii | reverse complement strand
TTTGGGTATCAGATTCAAACTGTGGAGCTATAAATTCCACAGACAGTTCAGCAGGCAAAGGTCTGCTGCAGAGGCTGCTCCAATGGTTACTTCTCTTTGGGAGAATGTCCCTTAAGCTGTCTGCTGAGATTTCCACTTCTACTCCCTACCCCAAGACCTGGCCGGGGCGAATAAACAGCTCGCCACCCCAGGATTCTTGTAGATAGGCCACTCAGGTGTTCCTCCCTGGGTGGAGCTCCTTCCCCCCTCACAAATCCCGTTGGTGCGCCTAAGTAGGTCTTCCCACCCGGGAGATCCCGCAGTCCTTGAAGCTACTTTGATGTCTCTCGCTGGGCTGAGCTTCTTCCCGATTCAGGAAAAACCGGTTAGAGCGCGCACTTAACTCACCCTGTGATCGTGCAGACAGGAGTGCTGTTCAGATGTTTTTCCCTGGATGGAGATTTTCCCCGACTCAGAAATCCCGCCGGCCGGTTGCTGTTCCTCCAGTTTGCGCAGCGCTGGCTGCGGGGGTGGGGTTCTGAGCGGGATCCCGGAGCGCTGCCCGGTTTGGCGCAGTTTGTCCCAGTAGCGCGTTCTCTGTTGGGTTCAGGAGCTGAAGCCGTTCTTCCCTCCGCACTCGTTCCCTCGGCTGGTCGTCTTCTTCCCAGAAGTCCTCATTTCTGTCTTCATATTGCTATATTTCATTGTTTGGGTGGTAATCCTCTGGGAGGTTCTCTCTCTGCTGCCTACCCGGTCGCCATCTTCCCGGAAGTCCTATGGTTATCTCAATAGATGCAAAAAAATCTTTTAACAAAGTGCAACACTCACTCATGAAAAAACCCTACATGAAATCAGAATAGATTGTTTATACCTCAATCTGATGAAAGTCATCCATGGCAAACCAACACCCAACATCATAATAAACAGATAAAAAATAAAGCTTCATTCTAAAAGCAAGAACAAGGCAAGGATGTCCATTTTCACCACTCTTTTTCAATATAGTTCTGAAACATTACCCAAAACAATTTGATAAGAGAGACAAATAAAAGGAATTAGGACAAGAAAAGAAACTAAATTATTATTATTCACAGATGACATAACATAAAAGACCCCAAAAACTTCACCAAAAGACTTCTAGATTTAATAAACAAATTCAGTTTTTTAGCTGGATATAAGTCAACACTAAAAAATCAATAGCAATTAATGTAAACAAACAACAAACTCACTGGGAGAAAAATTAGGGGAATCGCACTTTCACAATAGCACCCAAGAAAATGAAATACTTAGGAATCAATCTAACAAGGAAGTAAAAGAGCTACATAAAGAAAATTATAGTATTCTAAAAAAGGTTATCAAAGAAGGTATCAGAAAATGGAAAGATAGTCCTTGCTCCTGGATAGGGAGAACCAACATAGTGAAAATGACCACAGTCCCAAAACTGTTATACAGATTTAATGCAATCTTGATAAAAATACCATTATCATATCTCACAGAACTAGAGAAACTTTCACAAAATTCCGGTGAAAACAGAAGAGGCCTAGAATAGCAAAGGTAATCCTGAACAACTAAGGCAAGGCAGGAGGAATCATAATCCCTGACTTGAAATTATACTACAAAGCTACTGTGATAAACTCAGCATGGTATGACAAAAAACCACACCTGCAGATCAGTGGAAAAGATTAGAAAGTACAGACACAACTCTAAACACACTCGTCCATCTTGTTGACAAAGGGGTCAAATATGTTCACTGCAAGAAGACAACCTCTTTAATAAGTGGTGCTGAAAAAACTGGTTTTCCACATGCTGAAAACTAAAACCAAATCCATGCTTATCACCATGCATTGAAGTACAGTCAAAATGAATAAAAACTCTGTTGTAGTTTGAGGCTCTGTAAGGGGGAATAATACAGTACAACACAATTATTTGATAAGATTATTTTATAATAGTCACCCAAAGAGTCAAATACAAAGAGGGTTCAGGAAATCTATATACACACCAAAGGACCAAAGGATATAGCCGAGGGCCTAGGTCCCATGGTAATGTCCTACATGAGTCCAGCTGAAGACCTAGAGCCCATAACCATGCCCCCCCATGAAACCACCAGGAGGCCAAGTGCCCAAAACAATGCCCCATGCAGCCTTGTTTCACAGATCTGTGCTGGGAAGGCCCAAAGTTCACTGATGGAAGCTAGAAAGTCTATGCCAGTGGGATGAGAGATCTGTGTAAGCAGGCTGAGGGATCTGCACTGGAACCAGGAAGCAACACTCAAAGTAAGAACCAGAGCTTCCCCCCAAAAGATACCATAGCCATCCTCAGTAGCAGTGAGGTCCCAAGCTCCTTTGCTGATGCAAACAGCCAAGCTCCTATCAGGAAAGCCAGCATAACAAGCTTCTCTACGAGACTTAGCCATCCAGAACCAAGAAATGACATTCACAGCAAGGCTTATAGCTTCCCCAAAATGAACTGTAGCCCTTCCCAGTGACACCAAAGTCTCGAACTCCTTCAACAATGAGAACAGCTGAGTTCATGCCTACCTAACAGTTTCCAAACAGCTTTGTTTCTTCTGCAGTTCTGCATCTTATGCTGCCTACAAAAATCCTTAGGTGGACCTCCCACACCCAGAACCACGCTGGTTCAGTTCAACTAAGTATTACAGTTGTCAGTCCACCACAAGATCTAAATATTAAAACAAAACACTAAATGTACTAAAAGAGAAATTAGGTAGAAATCTGGAAGACATAGATGTAGGCAGAGAGTTTATGAACAGAACCCATAGGACATGGGAAATACTTTAAAGAATCATCAACTGGGATCTCATCTTTTTAAAAAGCTTTTTCACACCTAAGGAAATCACCAACAGGGTGAAAAGACAACCCATAGAGTGGGAAAATATTTTAGTCGATCATCCTTTAGGCAAAAGGTTTCTGTGTAAAACATACACAATTGAAAATAAACCTGAGACCCCCTCAAATTCAAAGACCTAATCCAAAAATGAGCATCTGAAATGAACACACATTTCTCAGATGAAAGAGCACAAATGGCAAATAAATATATGCAAAAAAATTTCAGTATCATTTGTCATTCAAGAGATGCTAATTAAAACCACAGTGACTCCATTTCACTTAAGAAAGAATGACTATCATCAAGAAACCAACCAATAACAAATGCTGAAGGGGCTGTGGGGAAAAAGGTACAGTGCTCTACTATTGGTTGAAGAATATACTGGGTAAGGACTGTGGATATCAGTAAGAATATTTCTCAAAAAGCCAAGATTAGAAGTGCCATTTGACCCAGCTATTCCTCTTCTGGGTGTCTACCCAGAAGAATTTGAAAAAGCATACCACAGCAATATATGCTCACCCATGTTTATAGTGGCACTATTGGTATTAGCCAAATCTTGGAAATAACCCACAAGCCCATAAACCAAGGAATGGGTTAAAAAGTTTTGATTTTTTTACAATGGAATACTATTCAGCCGTAAAGAAAGATGAACTTTAAACTTTCATACATAAACATATTCAACTTGAGACCATATTCATGAATGAAATAAACCAGGCTCACATGTGTAAACATCATATTGTCTCCCTGCTGTGAGAACGTGGAAGTGTAAATAAGGTCGAAAATGTACAATGGATATTGTGAAATGAGAAGTAATTGTTAAAAAGGAAAAAAGGAACTAGGATAGGGGAGAGGAGAAAGGAGAGAAGGTTAGAGAAATAAATGCAAGTCAGTAACACTACTAGTGTCTCTTAGTTCATAGTAAAGGAAGGTTTGTTGTAATATTGATTGGAGAAATTTTAATGCTCACATCTTATACTCTGAATAACTAAAGATAACAATATGCATTGCATTAACTATTGCTATTTTCCTATTATGTTATTATGGAACTTTATTTTGCCTTTTTCCATAAAACTAAAAAATTAAGAATAATTTTGATTCCCATATTTCATATATCAAACCTAAATAAATTTTAGTTTCACTAATTAGAACAAATAAAGGACAAACATGAAAGCAAATGTTCATAGAAGAAACCAGTGTGGGCTTAGTCCCACCCAAGCATGAAAAGGGAAGATAAATTCCAACTGGTGGTGATGTAAAGATTGACCCAAACCAGAAAAATAAGATCAACTTTAAATTTTTCTAAAATAGATTTTTAAAATTGAAATGACATCTTAGAAGTGAGAGTGAATAAAGTAGCAAAATTTAGGCAAGTGGAGACCATTTATACATTTAGATGCATAAATCTAAATATTTATTAGAAATCAGGAACAAAAATCCTTTTATGGGTCTCCTAGAAAATACAAAATATCAGACACAATGTAATGGAATTTAAGTGATAGATGTTACAAGATCTATAAACTCTAAATCAATGAAAGTAACCAGTATAACATTTGTAAAATTTGTCCCGAAAAATCAAAGTTATGCAAATCTCACTAAACTACAGTAAAGCATATTTGCTATTTAAAAAGCCCTTTGCAGGTAAGTGAGATCACTCAAGCATAATGTTGAAAACCCTGTCATTAATGATAATGATATGATATTATTAATTATTTCATAATTCCATGAATTTCAAATGAAAATAATGATGTAACAGGCAAAAGGATGGTACACATTCTTCATCCCACAGCCTTCTTTGTAAATGTTCAGATGTATGAAAAATAGAAACACATTAAGTGTAAGAAATACACTGAATGTCAGCAGTTAATATATTACATGTATGGCTCAACTATCCCAGTTACTCACTTTTGAAATAATTAAGGAATTTTGCACCAGATAATGTCTTTGACTTTTGTGAGTCTGATTGGATAATACTATCATTTTTTTCCATTACAGAATCTCATAGGACTAATTTCCATTGATTAATCTACTTAGTTTAGCACCACATCTTATGTATATTTTAATTTTTATAGCTACAGTAGTTTTGAGAAAACATGTAAAAATGTCTATCTTAGTTGTATGGCTTTTCTTGTTTTAATACACATTGGTTAAATGACAGATTCTTCCTTATGTACTTTACATATGGAGTTACATGTGGAAAAAGTAAAAACACAATTTATAATTTCTTTTTAAAACATAATTTCTTATTTCTAAAGGGTAGCATTTAAGATAAAGGGCTCAGATCCTGATAGCTATTTGTAATTTTGAGTTATTTGATTAGTGTTTTTCTTCACTAAAACTATATGTCGTGTTCATTTCTGAAAAATGTGTACATAATTTTGAGCGATTGCATATATATATATATATATGCCAAATATAACTTTCATTCTCTATTAAGGATGAGAGCAAGCCTTTATAAGTTAGCCATGCTATTAATTTTTTTGAAGATTTGTGTAAAACAATAACTAATAACTTATGATTCTGGAGACATATCTTCCCCACAGTCAAGAAATACTTTGGCTTCAGAGATTTTTCTTAAGGTCAAGTCTTCACTGGATTTAATTGTTCTAAAGTTTCTACAAATTTATGCTGGAGCATAATCTATAGAACTAATGGATTTGCCTTTCATAATATACTGATGTTACATCGATCATGTATCATCTATATCCATCTATCATCTATCTCTATCATTTAATCTAGCATCTATTTGTCTACCTATAACCTTCTTTCTTTCTTTTACTTTTCTTCCTCAACCCACTTGTTCCTTCTTTTGAGGAATTACTTTCTCTTTCATATTGTCTATTGTAAGCTTTGGGTTTTATTTACCCTTTCAGGTTCTTACACTAGGGAGACAATATGTTTACACGTGTGTCCGATTTTTTTCACTTATGTGTATGGACTCTCTTTGCATCCATTTACACATAAACCCTCAAGTGTGTCGCTTTTATAGCTGTGGAATACTCTTTTGTATAAAAGCACCACATCTTTTTTATCCATTCCTCAGTTGTTGCCTTAGGTTGTTTCCAAGATAAATCTATGACAAATTGTGCTGTTATAAACGTGAGTGCACATATATCGCTGTGGTATGATGTTTTTAATTCTTCTGGGAGAATACCCAGAAGGGGAATAGCTGGGGGAAGTGGGATTTCTACTACTAATTTTGGGAGGAATTTCCAAACTGATTTCCACAGTGGTTTCACCAACCTATACTCCCATCAACAGTGGAGAAGGGTTTCTATTTTCCCACAACCTCTCAGCATTTGTTACTGGTTGATTTCTTTGCACTAGCCATTCTTTCTGGGCTGAGATGGAATCTCAATGTTGTTTTGATATGCATTTCTTGAATGACTAATGATGCCGAACATTTTTCGTATATTTATTCACCATTAGTATTTCTTCATGTGAGAAGTGCATATTCATCTCAGATGGCCATTTTTGGATTGTATCTTTGAATTTTGGGGGTCTGGTTTTCTAATTCTTTATATGTTCTAGATAGAAGTCATTTGTCTGAGGGGCAGTTGACTTTTTTTTTCCAATTTGTGGGTTTCCTTTTTACTGTGTTGATGATTACTTTTGATGTGCAAAAACTTTTCAGTAAGATGAGATCTCAGTTGTTGATTCTTTGAAGTATTTCCTGCACAGTTTGGTGTTTGTTATGAACTTTCTGCTTACCCCTATGCCTTCAAGATTTCTACCTACTTTCTCTTCCAGTAGATGTAGTGTTTCTGTTTTAATACTTAGATCTTTGATCCATTTTGACTTTAGTTTAGTGCATGGTGATAGACATGGGTCTAGTGTTAGTCTTTGGCATGTGGAAAGCCAGTTTTTCCAGCACATTTATTAAAGAGGCTACCTTTCTTCCAGTGAACATGTTTATCTCCTTTGTCAAAGATAAGGTGGTTACATGCATTTGTAGTTGTGTCTCTATCTTCTAATCTTGAACTAAATAATTTTGGTCTGGACCTCTGTATTGTACTACTGCACACCATAGGACATATAACTGCAGTCATTTCTAAAGGGACAAAAAGATTTAACTGAATTTCATTTAATTTCAAATAAATTATGACTTTTATGCTCCTTCAAGTATGTTTTGAGTCCTTCCCTATATAGTATATCAGAAATTCATGTGATTCTCCAGTATATTCATGGTAATTAAATGGTGATTACACTCTTTGATTTTTACTTCCCTATACTTGTATAAATATGTTATTTATCTTATTTGGAGATATATTGGCATTAGTTTTATACCTATATACTACAAAGTTTATGTACAATTTATGATTAAATATAGTGCTGATTAATTAAAGCTGCAGACAGATTATGTTTACTGGTAGTATTTACAAATGTGCTCTCAAAAAGATATCTCTAGGTTAAGAATTTGCAGTTTAATGAAAAACTCTTTTCAAATAAAAACTGCTCTAAGACAATTTATTTTCACAACATTGACATAGTTGTATGTTAATAAAAGTTTATGAAAAGTAGAAAAATAAATCTCCATAAATTCAGTGTAAGAAATGATCACAACAATCACATAAAATATATTCATACTGGTGGTTGAACTATTTTATGTATAGCAATATTTAATCATATAAAATGTAACTGCAGACATTATGTTTTAAAAAGAAATGAACATTAAAATTTGGAATCATGTGAACTCTAAAGACAGGAGCTTTTTTATGGCATTGATCTTTGAAAGGAGAAGATGAAATTTCTGTGTTTAAAATTTCTAAATGCAAGTTTCCTACATGCGTATATCATTCTGCATTTTGCATGGCATATATAGCTTTCAAAGATGTACTTTAAAAAGCTTTAAAAATGAATCCCACATGTGATACAGATTCTCTGGCACAGGATTTTCATAGGTCTTCTCTCTTGATGACTGTGAACTGTTTAACTTTGCAGGCACCATAAATAATATGTGCTATTACTACTCTTTCTCTTAACGAAGGTATATTTTTGAATTAATTAAAAATAAGAACAAAAGGGGGTAGAGTTTATGTTCTTTTTCCTCTATTGTTTTCCTTTCTTTCTATAATCTTACATGATTTTCCAATCCTCAAGCTGGTAGTTTTAAGTAAGAAATCATCATTTTAAGAAAATACCAATAAGATTTTAAACACGATTTTAAAATATGAATGTGCTGTAACTGATTTTATGCTCATAGTAGAATGGTCAGTTATTTGTTTTCTGTGTTTCATTATACAATTACATGAACCTCTTCAAACAGTTTGTTGAAGCCACTGAAGACAGGTGGTATTTTATGGTAAAAATAGGGCAAAATTTGTAGATAGATACTGTACAATTAAGCCAATATTTAAATGTGAATCAATGAAATAAAATATCTGCTACTTACCTACAGCTATGATCTTATTTTGCAAGTAAATTTTGTTGACTCTCAAACATTTTTCCTCTATCTTGCTTAAGAATGTTCCTTCACTGTATTATGAAATTCCAACTGTACTATTGTGTACATTTTTACTTAAAACATTAAAAAAATTTGTAATAATCCATGACTTTCCTGTATATGGATTTTGATAATATATAAAACTGTGAATGTTTAAATTTTAAAAATTAAAACACTAAAGGACAAATTGTAACTAGCTCCATTGAAAATACTCCTTCCTTTGAACAGAGTTATCCCATGGATTTTGCCCTTTTGTGAAGCAGTTCTTTAAGTCCTCTTCCTTGAGTGTACTCATAAAGTGTGTAAAATTGCAGTGAGTGCTGCTGCTCTGTGCCACCCAATGAAAAGCAATATCTAGAGAATATTAGAGTTTGTCTTCATCCACCTTATTCACTAGATCTGACACTGTGTTACATCTACCTTTTTTCCCAAAGCAACAATCACTAGGAAAGATAAATATTTTAAATCTGTGCAGGACATAAAATTAGCTCTCCAGAAACACAACCATAGATACTACTGAAAGAGTTCCAGAATAGGTTCTGAAAATGGAAAAGAACTAAGATAAGTATGCTTCTATCAAGGGGAATATTTTTAAGGGGATTGATGGCAATGTCTTTTATGTAAATAGTTATTTCTAAATTTAAACACTTATTATAACATTTATTATACTTCATAGTCATTTTATGCTTAAATAATTATTCTTAATATGTCTTAAACTCCTAGAAGAAGTATATTCTCCTAATTGTGTCATCTCTTAAGTGTTATTATTCTAACTGTACAGTATGTACAACACACAGTCTGATTGAATATAACATTTTTCCTACTATATCTGCCAGCTTTTAAGTGGAAGATAGTGGAAATTCAATATTTATCACTGATTCCTAAAAATTGTCATTATAGATTTTAATGTCCTAATACCTTTCCTTTTGAAGTTTACCCTCTGCATTTTTATGATAATATTTATAGTGACGTTACACAATTATATCCTGTTGCAGTACAAATTGATTAAAAGTTTCTAATCCACTTTGATAACATTTCAGGAATTTTAACTAACATGACATATGACTCAACTACCCCGTGGTATATACCTGAAGGAATTAAAGTTAGTATACTATAGGGACACATGAATACTCATGTTTATGGTATTATAATTCATAATATCAAAGATGTGAAACCAGATTAAGTACTCATTAACCAATGAATGGATAACAAATATTCAATTTATGTATAAGTCGTGTATTATTGGACATAAAGAAGAATAGAAATATGTCATTTGCAGGAAAATGAGTAGAAATGGAGTTCATCATGTTAGTTAAAAACAAAACTCAGGCATATATATGGTATTTTTCCTCAATATGTGATAAATTCCAATTTTCTGTAGGCTTTTTGAAAGGTGCAAATTCAGACAGAACTGATTCCATCCGTCCCAGAGAGAATGGTTATTATGGACAAATAAACCAATAACAAATGCTGGTGGGGCTGTGGTGACAAAGGAATACTTCTCCATTTTTGGTGGGAGTGTGTACTGGTGAAACCACTATGGAAATCAGTGTGGAGATTCTTCAGAAAAACTAGGACTAGAGGTTCCACATGACCCAGCCATTCCTCTTCTTGGTATCTTTCCAAAGAATTAAAAGCATACAACTGTGATATATCCGCAGACATATTTATAGCAGCACAGTTTGTAATAGATAAATCTTGAAAACAACCCAAATGCCCATCAAAAAACAAATACATGTAAAGATGTGGATTTTTTATGCAATGGAGTAGTAGTCAGTCATAAAGAAGGAAAGAGGTGTTTATGGGTAAATGGATGGACCGTCAGACCATGTTATTAAGTGAAATAAATTGGACAGATCTGTGTAAATATCTCATTGTGTCTCATATGTGAGGAACTGGAAATTCTAAACAAGAAGAAAAATATATAATAGATATTGAAAAATAGGACGTAATTGTTTAAAAGGAAAGTGGAGCTAGGAGGGAGGAGGAAGGAAGGAAAAGAAATAAAATGAGAAAAATGGGATAAAATGGAAACAAAGCTTTGTAAACAAGGAGGGAAAGAGGGTTGGAAGAGAGGGGAGAGGAGTGGGCGAAACAGAGGAACGAAGAGATGTGATCATGTACAGGTACAAATCCCCTGTGGTGAATGTGGTCATTATGTTTATTTAAATTCTACCAATAAACTTCATTAAAATTATGTGAAATATAAAAATGATGACATGAAATTAGAAGGTAGACTATTATGAGAGAAAGAAAATAAAAAGAATCAGTGGAAAGTTTGATTCATGTATGAAAAGGACACTTAAATGTAATATTTTAAAAAATTTATAAGCTCTAAGAAAATATATTTAAAAAATTTAAAAATGATCATTTATTCAATTCTTTGACCCTGCAGGTGTTCATTTATAATAGCTTTCTTTATTCCCTATTGTACTTGAATTATTGTAGTTAGACTTAAACTTACATTTTGATACAATTAAAAATAGCTCATATTCAAGCACATTAACTCTTGACTACAATCACCTACCATGCAATTCTTTTCCTCTGTTACCACTCTTATTTCTCTACCCCTGTTATGTTTCACCGTTCTTGAAACCTTCTCCTGGATTGACATTTATAGGATTTTTAGCTCTGAAGGTCAATGACTTGTTTTGGACAGAACACTACCATTTTATTTTATTCTTATTTTACTTGACCAGACAACAAAAGGATAAAAAGTAAAGCCTCTTTAAAGAGTTAATGAAAAATGCCTTCTCTGACAGCATTCAGCTTGCCTTGTCTCTCAGAACATATTTTATTCAATTCAAATGATGGATAATATTTCACTACAAATATTATTTCCAAGCTTTGCACTGTTTCTGAGTAGCACATATGCATTGCTCTAGTTTTGTTTGTTCTTGCTTTATAAAGTCCAATTGGGAGGGGCTGGGGATATAGCTCAGTGGAATAAGCGCCTGCCTAGCAGGTGCAGGGTCCTGAGTTCGATCCCCAGTACCGAAAAAAAAAAAATTCAATTGGGAAAATCAAGTTCACTTAAAAAATTTTTCTGAAAGTATACATACCTTTGATTTCTTATCAATTCTGAAGATTTTCCTGTCATCTATCCCAGTATATCTGTCCTTAAAAATTAGTGGTTTTCTATCAAATAAACCATAGCAAAAATTCTGCAGTACTCTTCTCAAGCAAATTATTACCAAAATATGGCTTATACTCTTTTCTCTATTAGATTATTCATGGTGTTCTCTTTAAATGCAGTTATTCTTTCCTGTTTAATTTTAAAATGGCAACCATATTTGAATCACTGACAAAAACCATTTATTCCATGGAAATTTCTATTTTCCTCTCAGTTGGAAGATGATTTTTATTATTTGAGCATAGATTGAATATTTGTTTTTTCTTATTACTTTGTACATTTTGTAGTCCGTGTAGCTCATGTTTCTCCGTATTATGTAGACACTTATTATAATTTCTATATTGTTCAACTTTCTAAGCCTAACTTGAGGCCCGAGTATGAGCCTTTATCAGCAATGCCTATTTTATGTACCATGAGTATGTTTTTATTAGGAAAGTTTCAATGAATGCTCTTTTGAAATCTTGTTTTTGGATACTTTTTATACTTAGAAAGATCTTACGTATTTACAGGTATAGGGAAAACAGTTGTGCCAACAAATATCACATCTCCAGCCAATCTTTACATTCCACATGTGAAGTGAAACCCCTCAAAGTCAAATTAAAGTGATTAATTTAAGGCAAACTAGTGACTAATCTTCCATTCTGAAATTCCCAGTAATTATTTGTGAATGACTGGAGTCATGTGTTGAATGCAGATGCAGCTTAGCAAGTAAGATATATGACTACAGTTTCTTACTGTATTTGGAGCTAAATATCAAGATTTGTACAAGAGCCAAATATTACTTCTTTGTTTAAAAATTTGGGTTGATTACAAGCACATAGTAGAGGGACCGTAAATAATGTTGAGCTTGCTCTCTTCTGCCTTTAATGGAAACAAAAGCCAAGTGGTATGTTTTTTTCTGTGTTAGCTTCTGAGGTGAAATCTCAGATTTCTGTGATGAGGGCTCTCAAAACTTACCCTTAATTTTGAAGGTGGCATCTATAAGTATGATAACTTTTCACCTGTGCTTACTTTTCCTTATAGGTAAAAATGAAGAAACTTACAAGTGCAATCAAAATAAATAGTTTTACACATGGAAGTGGGTCTGCTTTCTGATAATTATATAATATGGGTAGGGAGGAGAAAAGAGAGTTGATTAAATTAAGAATTAGATTGTATGCAAAATTTGTTAGCACGGTTATGCTAGGCTCACCATGACTTTCTCATCGTTTACTGATACTATTTTTAAGGTTCAGGTTACTTCACACAGGTTCCCTTTCTTTCTTCCTTTCCTTTGAATTCCTTCTTCTTAGTTTTGTCTTTAAATTTTCCTTTGCACTATGTTTCTGAGCACAACAACATTTTTATTGCAGTTACTGAGTGATGTCAGACTCACTGGCAATAGATCCTCAGGACTAACCTTGGTCTAAAAGTCACACTACACAATCCTGGTCTGAGTTGTACGCGTCTTAGTGCTGTGGTCTTCCCTGGGGACAGTTGAGAGTCCAGCACTTATTCTGCTTTGCCCCCAAACTTCAGGTGTGTTTGTTCCATGCTCCTTTCCCTCAGGTGCTGTTAGTCTTTATCAGTGCCCCACGGATGACAGCATAGTTACCTTTTACTCATAATTTAAGGCTTTCCATTTGCCTGTATTTTAATAAATTGTTAATATAAGTTCTGCAAGGGGCAATGAATAAGAATAAAAATGATCCTGCCACTCAGAAAGTGATAGAATGGCTCCTGGTGATATGGATCACAGGGATTGCTCTACTTTAATGTGATTTATTTGTGATTCCTTATAACCAGCTGTTATGCTGAAGGGAATTCTTTACATGTGTTCTCCCTGACATCCTGTTTTTGCTCTTGAGCATAATTCTAAGAACTGTCACCTCTTTAAATGCCTTTCTCTCTAATAGGGCTTATCTTTATTCTAAATCCAGATATGCCATGTAAGTCAGCAGTGAGCTGTCCACGTATGCTTGATTTTGATAAATTATCTGCATAGCTTGATCAGCTTTTGTCTAAGCAACACACCCCTATATTTAAAGAAAAGAACTGATAGATTCTTCTTTCAAAATCATTCTATCTTTACCTTAGTCTTGAATGTAGAATGAAAACAATACACTTTCCTGTGATTTCTGTTCTTAGAATTTCAGGACAATGGAAATGTCTCTCCGCCTACAGCAGTGAACTAAATCATATATTACTGTTTTAGGTTTGATGTTAGAAGTGCTGTCATCAACATGCCATGGAATGAGACAAATACCACAAGAAAATCAGTGACAGCTTTTAAAACACTAAAAGACTGACAATAAAGCCATATATTTCACTGATTTTTTCCTTGTTACCAATAAAAACGTAGAGGAAGGACCTCTATTCCAATTGTGAATAAACTCAACCTAGGGAAATTATTCGCAACGGTCTAGCTGGTTGAAAACTGCATCATTGTCATGGTACTTTACTAAAAATTCTAATTAAAAGGCACTGGCATATATTGGGCATGTGTCAGCTTCTGAGTTAGGTGATGGCTTCCATAAAACCTAATGAAATCCCTGCACCGCTTGGTCAGAGTGTGTTGAGAGAGACAGTTATTTATGACAGCCAGTCATCTGAGAATAATGACCAGGGAGGAGATAGAGACACGGAGAACAGTTCTACCATATCGAGTAGCTTATGGCCCAGCACTCTGTCTTACCGTGTTGGACAAATGACAGCGTTTCTTTTTTTGTTTGTTTTGTTTTTTTGGGGGGGGGTACTGGGGATCGAACTCAGGACCCTGCGCTTGCCAGGCAAGTGCTTATTCCGCTGAGCTATATCCCCAGCCCTATGTTGGACAAATGAGTTATTAAAAGAATGTACTTTATTTTTTCCTCTGGTTTCACTTCTGCATAAATAATGTAATTTCTTTCATAATTTTCCTTTAAAGTATAGTCTTCAGGTGGGGTGGGTTTGGGGGTCAATGAGGATTTGAATAGAGGATTAAATAATGATGTTTTTATTTCTTTTACTTAAAATAACTTGCTTTTCATGAATTATGTTTTAGGTGATAGAAAGTAGCTGACTATCTGAACCCCTCATGATTTTTACTGTTTCATTGCCTTTTCATTTACTTGTTTCTTCACGTATTTGCAAAGGTCAGACATGCTATTTTAAAATAATATGTTGTTTTTATACTTCTATAAAGTAAAATATAAATGTTAATTGGTTCATAGTCATCAGGGGAATATACAGTGAAACAAATACATACAGATTTCTCTATTTTATTGTCTTGTCTCCCAATATCTTATTTTTTACATCAAAGGTTATTGCCACCTTTATGGTTCAGTAAGTGGTTGTAGCTTTATTGGGAATTTCAATAAGGACATCAAGGGAACAACTAGGCACACTTGAAACCATAGCTGTATTCATCTCAGACTAATAGCCAATCCGTCATAGAAGCTTGTCCTGTATGACCTAAAATATAACTTGTCTTGGGGATTTCAGATTGGCCTGATAGTCTGTCTGAGTCACTTGACATTCTTAGACAAATCTATGAAAACTATCAAAGTTTCCCTTTAAGCAGTGTTTGCCAGATATAATTTAATCTTTATCTAAATTTATAACTTTTTACGTTGTAATTTCAGAGAGACAGTGTAATTTCAGAGATAAACACAATTACAATTACATATAATTTGGGAAGAAAAAAGGCAAGATAAAGTTCAAATGACACATTTGAATATCAACTTTATTTTATTTGCAGATTAGTTACTAGGTTGCACAATTTAATAAATCTAGTATTTTTTTCAAACAAATCTTTGCATGAGGCAACCTCCCATATAAAATTTGAAAAATTGTCTAAGATAAATATATAGACAGATTATGAGAGGTAAAACAAAGTTGATGTGTAAATTGGTTGATGCAATCACATCCGCAGACTCCCAAGCTCTTGTCTCTGCCTGAACAATTAGATAGAATGCCATTAAAAGTTCAAGCAAATGCAATTTAAACAAGATGATTTAGTACCAAAGAAACAAAAGAAAAAGACAAAAAAATCACTTAATGTGGCAGGGTTTAAATTAATGTTTATAGGTGGTTCCATTCATCATGTTGTAGCTAAAACTATCAGAATATCACTTTATTTTGTGCCAGGACATTTGAAGCGAACTTCCGTTAGCCAGAACAATTACAGGAACATGCCATATCTAATCTGTGCCTCAGGATAACTGAAAGAGACTTAGAAGCATTACAAGAAACACCACTAGATGAAATGCGAATTTGTGTAGGACAGGGGAAATTTCCACTGATATTTTCAATGTTGCAAAAAATTCCAAGTTCCTTTACAATGAGCTAAAATAGGAATTAATTCATATTCGCTTAATGAATATAAAGTGACTTCACAGAGAATATGAAGGCGATGTATACAAATAGGGGGACGTATACCTTACTCTTTGTTCATTTGTTCATAAACATTTATAGAGTTCCCAAGGAGTTTAAGTGCCTTGCCTGGTTTACTATCAATACTTTATGTGAAAAATTTTATCTAGTTCTCATAAGCATTTTATGAAATGAGACCTATTTACTCATTCATTTTGAAGGTAAGGAATTTGATTCCTTACACACAAGTTAGTTAACTTTCTTGGCATCAGTTTTTGGAAGTCTGAATTTTATTGCTTCCTTATGTAAAATGATTTTTAAAAATTGCCCAAAAAATGTACACACATTGATTTATCACTGGTTTGTTTAAACTTTACAGCTTTTCTAGCAGATCATTTTCTAGTTCTCAGGGACAGCTTCTGAGGGCATCATATTAAGATCCTGGGGCCTAGAACAGAGAAAAAAGCAAGTATGTGGAAGTGCATATTCAGTTGGGCATTGAGGAAGGGAGTCTTAGATATAGAAATTAAAATACTTTATAAAGTTATTAATAGTGTATCATGGATATAAACATTTATAAATTATAGTCAAAATGCAAATTTGGGCATTAAATGCTCTATTACTGGAATATGATTTTCTTAGAAATACCATTATGGATATAACATTCATGCTTACCAATTTTGATTCACTATTAACAGCTGTCAAACTCTATGGGATGTATTTCATATCTTTCACTTTTTTTACTTTGCAGGTTTTAGGTTCCTACATCTAGTTTTAAGTAAGATTTAAAAATTTATGCATATAAGTTCCTGCTGAATGTCTTATGTTCTCCCTGTATTCCTGAGGGTCATGTTGGTGACATAATACTGAATATATGTGTTAAAATGTTGTTCGGAGAGGAGAGTTGACACAGGATGATGTGATTTATTCTCTCTATCTGTCATAATGACAGATTCTAGACAGATGTCCCTGTTTGTCAAACATATTACTAAACAAGGCAAAAAACCCATAATACTTCAAAACCTATTTGCCTTTATCACCAGCTCATCCATCTTTCATTCCTATGAAAATTTTAGTGTAAGAAATAATGACTTCCTCAATAAGAAATTTCAAAATACGTTTTTGTTATACAATTTTTCCTAGAAGGCATTTAACACTTATCACTCAGTTGTCATTTCAATAAAATGTGATGTTTAATCTTTAGTTAAATAAACATAAGAACATTCCATATGAAAAGTATGAGCAGGGAATGAGGGATTTTGTTATAAATAAATGAAATACAATGAATACAAGAAAATAATGTTAATCTAGTCCTTTCACTGTCTCAGCAAATGTAAAATACTTGTGATAACGATAGCAGCAACAAAAAATACTTCTAACATGTAACAGGTTTAGATAGTATTTTATGTATGTGTGCTGACTCTTCCTCTGTGATATATATATATATATATATATATATATATATATATATATATATTTTATTTTTTAAAAAATAAAAGCACAAAAACATATTAACAAACAGACACAAATTAGCATAAAAAATAGTACAATCAAAACTGACCTACAGACAAGGTGACATGGACTCAACAGTGGTTGTTGCTTTACCTATTGATATCTTCGAAGTGTATATATATGAACCCAGATACAGACATGCAAAATTGGTCAGACAATTAATCCTCTCAACAACAGAAAAACACAAAAAACAAAAAACCAAAGACAAAAAAAAAAAAAACCACCAAGAGTTGCTACTTTGCATATTGATATCTTCGAAGTGTGTGTTCAGGATAACACATACAGGCATACAAGATTGATCAAATAACCCGTCATCAATTATTCCTTAGCATTAAGTGATATAATACAATAGTAGAACCCTGTTAGCCATCCTGCACATATGTATATACATACATACATACATACATACATATATTTTTGTCTCTTTCTTTTCTCCTTTCCCTCATCCCATTTGTTCTTTGTTTTTGAACAGATTTCCTTCATGTCTCTTAGTTTATATTCCCACCCTCAGGTTCTTACACCAGTGATACAACGCGTTGCCTGCACATGTATCGCTGATTTATTTCACTTATGAGTATGGACTCCAGTTTTGACCACTTGCCTACAAAGTCCCCAAAACTGTCTTTCTTTATAGCTGAATAATATTCCATTATATAAAAATGCCACCCACTATGGACTGACATCTCTACAAACTAGGAACTGAAATAAATTAGCCCTCCTTAACTTTGGGGATTGGGCATTTTTCCTGAGCAACAAGTAACTAAGACCAAGATTGGGCTTTTTTCCTTGTTTTTACTTCTACAAATAACTTTCTCTATGCAAATGTTGCTGCACTCATGGCTCTTGCTGATCTAAAATGTGCTCTTTGGTTAAATTATATCACGTAAATTGAGTATGTATTTCATACTAAACACATTTACATGTGAAGTCTCAGCCTCAGAAATAAATACTAGTTACCAGGAGAACATTTACAAGTTGAAGAAATTTTGCTTACTGGACAATTTTCCTTGGTCAGTGATGATCTACAGATGACTTTCTCCAGGCCAGTGGATTATCACCTGGAGACAGTATGTTCACAGCAGTCAAAGCCTGGTCCCTTCATTGCAAAGTTCACCTTAACAGAACACAGAGCAGAAAATATCTAATAGGAACTGATCAAAACTGTAATTATGTAGATATGAGAGAAAAACCATTACTCATAACTCAGCCCAGCATTAACATCATATACATTTTAATTAATTTCTTCTAATGTTTTCAAATTTGTACCATAGGTTAAAGTTTGCATAGTTAGGCTTTTACTGTGCACACAGAATTGTATGAAATAGTACCTCTTTATCCTTGTAAAAATAATATTTTAATTATTGACTAATATTCTAGCATATAAAATCCTCATAAAAATAGCAATATTCATCTAGAGTGCATATTGTTACTATTTTATTAAAAATTAGGTCACATAATTTATCATTGTACTAATTTGAAGTGTCACTTTTCTAGAATTTAACAAGTAAAAAATACTAACAATTTCAGTTGAGATCTGGGTGTGATCTTATATGTAATTTCCTTAATTGTTCTTCAAATATTATAAATATGTAAAATATTGCAAAATATCATTAAATAGAACAGCCATTCTGAAAACCATAAGAACATATTTTTTGTTCAGGAACTGAAATACTCTTTGTTCAAGAAATGAAACTTTCTCCTTATTGAGGATCCAGCAGGTAATTCAAATTCATTGAATATTCTATGACAGAGATTTTGTTTGAGAACTGTAAGATTACTATTACTTTGTATGAAATGAAGGATTTCAGTTATTTGGTTATTTTCTTTTTACCTTTCTTTCTTATTCTGCTCTTACTCCCCTGTAGGCTATGCTGAAGTTTTCGTTGTTATTGTTTTGAAAGAAATACAATTGCAATAAAACAAAATAGAAACATAAAATTTACATAACTTGTCATTCAATTTCCAAGGCACCGAGGAATATTGTTCATGTTGCCCACAGATTTGCAATAGATAAGGCTATATTTTAAACTCAATGTGTAGTGGAAAATGTTATTCATTCAATCTACATATGAAGGAAACATTCTTTTTATTTTACAGAGAATATCAAAAGGAAAAGAAAAATAGAAAAATACAAGCAAAACAAAGCAAGGATATTAAAAATGATACGGGTTGTCAAACTAAATGATACAGATTAACAGCAGTTGTTATATCATATATTGTCATCCTTAATGAGATTGCTCAGACTACCAGATGTAAGAATGGAAGATTGGTCAAACCATTAAAGAGAATAAGAAAATAGTAATTTAAAAAAGTCTTATGATATCAGCTTGTTGGTAAGATAAATATTTTTGTCCAGAAGAATATGAAAGTGTATTAAAAAAATGAAAAGAGAACTGCAGTTGGCACATACACACCCTGTGAAGCAGAACCTCAGGGTAATCAGTATTAAGAGAGCTTCAAGTGATTCCATGAGTAAAATAACATGTTTCATTAAGTTACTTCTATATGCATGTGAACAATCATGAAACAATTGTTGCTCTAGTAATAAAATTTTCTAAGATAAAATAAACAATATTTAGTCAATAAAATGGCATTATTTTAGAAATATATAGAATTTGCACATATATAGGTGACATATATAATATATATTCTAGTAACATTTTACTCACGTAACATGTATAATGTTATTCTAGCAAAAGAAATCCTCATAATCTTTTATTCCTTGATTAATTTCAAGAGTGAGCACTAATGTTGACAGTTATTCCTCAAAACATCCATTTCATATCAATATTGATTTTTTTAAACAGTTTAACAAATTTTGTAATCAAAGTGGACAAGAAATTAATGATTATTTCAAAACAAAATGTCTTTTTTTTTTTTTTTCCGGTACCAGGGATCAAACTCAGGACCTTGCGCTTGCCAGGCAAGCGCTTATGCCACTGAGCTATACCCCCAGCCCCTAAAATGTCTTTTTTGTAAACTATCCACCAAGAACATATCTCTAAGGCAAGATCTCAATACCTTTTTGACTGTTTATTTTTCTTGGCTTCCTGAATTTTGTTTTATAATCCGTGTTCCCCCATCTCCCTGTCTGTCTGTCTCTCTATCGCTTTGTCTCTTTCTCTTTCCTCGTGAATTTATGCTTACTAATATTAACAGATTATCTATGTACAAAAGTTAATCTCTTCTTTAAAAATAAAATGTCTTTCTATATCCTTTATAATATTGGGCTCCCAATATTTGATTGTGTAAGTGTGTTATATCCTGGACATGTCATCTTGTTGTGATTTTGTAATTTCAAATGAATGTTTAATGTACACATTTTATGTTGAGAAAATATACATAGGAGAAATTGAGTATGATTTACCTACAAACTCTCATAAAATAAGACAAATGTTTTTCCCAAAGAAAATTTTGTGGTTTTCTAATGATATGTAGAAATATTTCCACATCACCTACTTTCCCCTTTATACCCAAAATTTTTATTTTGCTTTTGATATGACTTGTCTTTGAGGTTATTTTCCAGTATCACTTAACTCTTTGAAAAAGATAAAATCTTGTGTAAAGCTCTCTTATTTTACATTGCTTTTCTGATTAAGAAAATAGACCAAGAAATGCTTTTTGTAAAAACATAAGGCTCAATTATAGAAAGTCTGCATTAAATAGAGAATGATTTGCACTATTCTAGAATTCTGTATTTTTTTCTAACAATAAGACTTTTTACAGCAGAGGATACAAAACATTTAAGACATTAAACTTTTGCTCATTGAAAATGTATAGGATTTCTTTGAAATGAGAAATGTAATTGAATTTCAGCTAAAATAAGTATTTTATTTCTTTCTACTAACTATTAAAATTAAGTCCAGCAATAAAATAAACCAGAGTAGCTATAGCTGCTTTGATACTGGACAAATAATTATCTCTGCTCTATGAATTGTGTCAAATCTGCATATTTTGTGACACACCATTATTGCTATTTTCCATTCCACTTAGTTCCATTCAGCGAGCTAAAGTATATCTTTAGTTCCTCTTGTGGCTCCTCTACGGGTTTCACAGTAGTTCACTGTTTAAATTGTTGAGGAAAAGTGATCGAGTGAGTGGAATTAGATAGGAAAAAATACACAGTGTAACAGGCAGATACCGGTGTAGTGTAATGTGGGTACAGGAGGGTTGGGTTAAGGTGTCAACCACGTGGAAGAGGTACAGGATGTGCTGAAGGTATTCTATGCTGTCTTGACGTTGACTGACCTTGGTATGGAAAGATTTGACTCGGGTTAGCGCTAAATTGGGAGGAAAGGTCTATCTGCAGCAGATCATGCAGGGAGTAAAACAACCTATTCTATTGGTTCTATTAACTTTCTCTATACTTCGCTTGTCCGTTGGATACAAAATATTAGTCATTACCATTTGATTGGACAGGAATGCGTGAATTAATCTTATATGCTCTGTGCTATAGACAAACAGACAGATAGATACTAAATAATAAATGTCTTTTTCCGAGTTACTTTCTATGGTATTAAAAATGAAGAACATTGCCTCTAGAAAAATAAGACTTTAGATGGAAAAGTAGTTTTAATACTAATATTAAAAATTCATTATTGATTTTTCTGATGTAAGTAAATACTTTGGATATACCTCAGTTTTTCATGAACCTCTCAGAATAAGATTTTTTTGCAACTTTTCAGTATGACTTATTTTACACTTGAAATGAATTAAAGCTGCCCATCAGAATAGCTATAGAGTATTAGTAGGGATCTTATGAGATCATTTTTCTATTGACAAAGTGACTAAGGTCCTCCAATCCATACTTCCATTTTAGAAACTGCTAGAGTTGCTAGCATTTTATGTCTTCAACACTTTTGCAAAAAATATGGGATAAAAAACTTGTAGAAATCTATGAGGAGCTATTCTTGCTTTTCAGTGAGTGTGAATATAGATAAGACTGTAATATAGGCAGATTTTGAAGTGTTTCCTTGGAGGTTTCTAACTCATGCCAACATGCTCTTTTATTCATTTCAGGTTCCCCAGTGGGAATTTAGCATAGGAGGAGCTTTCATAACACTACCAGTCTCACCTGTGCTACTCAGCGGGTTAGAAGCAACGTGAACTTACACATCTATAATGATTAACTTCAGAGCTTGTTTCCTTAAGAGTATGGTACGTTCTTGATGCAGTAGTGTTAAGGGAACACTGAATATAAATAAATGAAGCTGATAAGGGGGTGTTTAATTTAAGAATAAGATGAAGTCTGAGTTAGAATGAGTCATAAGTAAGAATCTGGGCAGAGAAAGATGTGCTACTTGGAAGCGTGGCTGAAAATTGACCGTTTATAGCTCTGTGCTGTTACACTGGTTCCTTGGAGACTGACTGCAAGGAAATCAGTAATCAAGCCATCGTGAAGTAATACTCAGGCAACACATTGTACAAAGAAACACCAAATAAGAGTGTTAAAATTTAAGAATACTTGTTAGGTCAATTTGCTAATTGTATTTATTTCAATGATACTTGTACTCCTGTGCAAGAGTCATTATTTTCTTTATTTTGTAGATGAAAAGTGGAAGTTAGAGAGGCCCAGGAACTGGCTCAGTTTAGCCCCTAAGTTGCGAGGAAGTGGCAGCAGTACCGCTCAGCCTGCCATGTGACTATCTTTCCTTCCTCACTACAAGGCCTCATGTAAAGGACATAGGTCATATTAATCTTATCGAGTATTTAGAGGGCATTTGCAAAAAGATACTCCTGTCTTAGAAGGAGCTTATAATTTTATCTGAAAAAAGAACCCAGAAATATAAATTCATTATGGCAATGTATTAGGTGTTCTGATTTTCTACACATTTTTATTTGTTAGAAATTCATGTTAAAGACCGCTTGTTACATTTCATTGATTATAGACATTTTATTGAATAGAGGCCCATGAAATCAAACATTTAATGATCAGATTATTAGCTGTAAAACGGTTCTACTTGATGTGATTGCACAGCCTTGCTTAATATTAATCAACCCCTGATTTCTCCTAAGAAAGTGTCAAAAAATCTAAATCAAAAGATATAAAATTTGTAGTGAATTTACAATGGTTGCTATATTACATATAATTTTTGTTGTTTTTGTGTTGTTTTGATTTTGTCTTCATTGCTGTTTTGCCAGTTTCTCAATTTTTAAAATGTAGAAAGAAAATAAAGTTGTACTGAAACTGTGATAGCTTTATGTGTGTCTGATCTACTTCTTAAAGGCAGAGAAATAGACCTTATTTCCCACCCTGGATAAGATGGGTGCTATTTGAAATTCACTTAGAATATGAATGTCATTTGACAGGCAAATTTTACACTCCTGTTTGGATATTGAAACATTTATGTTATTAGATTATTCAATTCTGGTATACTACTTGCTTGATTGAAGATGAAAAGCATGGTCTTGCTCAACTGAAAATCAATGTACCTAACTTATAATTCCTCTAATGTGAAATAATTGTTCTACACAAAATGTGAAACTACTCATTATGTTTGATTCATCATATCAATTTTTATTTAGTTTCAGACCCAATATTACCTGCAAGAATCTTTTACTTTCCTTTGGAGGTTGGCAAAATTTTGAGCAAATAGACAGCAAGACTATATATCAAAATATTTATGCATAAGAAATTCATACATATTTGTACACAGATGAAAATGTAGGAAATACAAGAATATATTAGGAAACCCAAACTATGAATCCATCCAGAATAAAATAGAAAACTTTGGAATGCAGCTAATTTCTTTTTCTCTATTAATTCCACATATCTTTCAATTGCTAGTAAAATAATTCACAGGTAGAACACAATGAATTTATTTTAGGTACTTTCTTGTTAGACTATACATGGTTATAGCCTGAGTGGCATGGATATTTACGAAGCTTTTCATAGGAAATCCACATTAAAGGGAACATGTACACAGAACAACAGGAATATTTCTCTGGGAATTACTAAATTTCACAATGGACTTTTTTAGAATCGTGAAGCGTTTTAGTTAATAGCTGATTTCATGACATGGACTGTGTAACATAAGGAACACAAGTGTATCAGAAATGCTAGCTGACAAGAGATTAGCTAGCATCAGCTACTTTGACCATTGCGATAGATTAAGGGTTTGTGCCTCCAACCTGATTTGTATGTTGAACTCCTCATCTCAAAGGTAAAGAATAGCAAGTGGTGTGAATTTTGGTGTAATTAAGTCTTGAGCTTACAGTTCCTGTCACAGAAATTTGTGCTTCTAGGAAAGAGACCTTAGAGAGAGCTACCTTGTCCCTCGTACTATGTGAAATGACCATGAGAAGCTGGCAATCTAAAATTCAGAAAAGAAGTTGCTCATGTGTCAAAATATAGGCATGAAAAGTAGTATGAGCAACAAATTTGAAGGTAACAACTATACAGTGTACTAACCATGGTTACCTTCCTACAATCCTGTTTTCCAGTTTTATACCGTTGTATTTATTGTTTAGTTTTCTTTTCTTTAAAATGAAATAAAATAAAATTCAGAAAAGAAACTTTACCACAACTTCATACTGGTAGCTTCATCTCTGTTTTCAGCTGAGATTTACTTGTGGGAAATAGTTTTGGTAAATAAATTGTTCATAAACCATTTAATTTATGGCATTTTCTTCAATTAAGACATTGATATTTTAAAAATATGGAAAATCAAGACATTTAAATCTACAAATATACAATATAATTTAATCACAATTTTTAAAATCTACTCTAACATAGTTCAGTGTCATTATTAAAATTTTTCTGAAATTAGGTAATTTAGCTAAACTGTATTTATTGGAGTTACAGGCTGGAAATTCTTGTGTTCAGCTCCAGGATCTGATAGTATTTATGTGGGGCTTAAATGGTGGCATCTCACCGTTCTCCAGGTGAGAAATCTCTGATGTACTTTGCAGTTTGTAAACTAAGTAGTTCTACGATTCTTAGCAGAGGAGCCATTGCATCCCAGTAAGTGATAGCTTTGGCAGCAAACTAAGTTTGGGGAAGTATAATCTATATAGTCAAATGACATGAAACTTAAAACAACAGCTCAATGCTGAGTCAAAAGGGACACACAAGAAAGGGATATGTAGAGTATTAAATGACTATTGAATATACTTGTCAAATCTATGATGTTTTCTATTTGATTTAGAACGAAGATGAATCAGTGGAACAATTGCACTTTTCTATTATAAATAAGGGTGGTACAAGAAATGAAATTATTGTGATAGCTAATTAGAAAGAAATATATTTCAGAAAAATTAATTGGGATACTGACCAAGGTAAGAAATGACAGACCTACTTACTTGAGAAGCTATTCACACTTTTTTCTAATATTAAAATTTCTTTTTAAATTAAAAAATTATAAAGGAACAATGAAAGAGTCTCCCAACTATAAGTAATTGACAAATGCAAAATAAAATATGAATACTCTCAATAGAGCTGTGCAATTATTTTATTTTCAGCTTTAAAAACATCATTCTGATAGTTTTCAGTTATGAGGCATGATCAACATGACCTCCCTCTGACAGATATTCAGTATTCATTAAGTTTAGATTTGGGATTCACTCAGAGACATCCATGCAGATGGATAAATTCAGGAAGCTTCTGTTTTTATGCAAGGATAAAGACCAAAAGATTTTATTTAATGCCATATAATCTTCTTTTCCCCTCTTTATTGGATTAGATAGAAAGGAATTATTTTGTACTGGGTGTTCAAAAAGCTGAAGGATGACTAGTTTTGTTAGTTTTCATCAAATATTTGTTTTACCTAATGAAGGAAAACATAGAAAACTGTGAAATCAATCAGTACTATGTCTCATACCACATGGAATTTTGAAAATCCACTTTTCTCTTTTCCTCATTTTATTTATTTCTTATTTATATCAAGAGAAAATATTAAATTAATGGCACAAAAGATCCCAAGTATTTGCATTTGAGTGAATATCATTTACTGAATAGTTTATCTTTTTTTCTAGTTGAGATAGGGTGTTTTTGTATACAACTGAGTTAGTTATGTGAGAATCTTTTTCTGGGTTGTTCACAAAATTTCATTCTTGAGGCCTAAATATATGTGTAGCACTTGAGTTTTCTATGTACAGATATGCATGAATTCAGTTCTTTACTCTTCATCCTTCTATGTCATGCTTTTTTTGTCTTTACAATTTTTGTATGAATTTAGGAAAAAATCTAACTTAATTTAGAAAAACACTCACGTTTTGAAGTTTAATGCATTGGTTTCATGAATATGATTGTAGCGTTTAAGTATTGTGCTGTCCATGCAGATAGTATTACTGTCATTGATTTAAGTATTTTATAGGTTCCAGTAAAATTTTATACCCTATTCTTACAAGTCTTGCACAGTCACATGAATCAATTTATATACATTTACAGTTTTAATTTGAAGATGATCTTTTGGATTTGAGGAAGCATATGAGGTCTCCATCTGTTATGGTGTACATCTGGATGTGCCCGTGACTCACATGCTCAAAGGTGGGGCTTTGGGCAATGATTACATAATGGGGATGTGATATTCATCATAGGAGGAATCTACTGATGTATTTATAGCTAAATGTGACATTGAGAGGTAAAAGTTGGTTCTAGCAGGTGTGTTGCTAGGGCCTGGAACTCCTCCAGGAACATCTCCTGTCCTCCTGCCTTGATCTTGCTTTCTGATTTCTGCCCCATGCCATGAGCAATTTCTTTACTGCCATACCCTTTGGCCATGCTGACCTATCTTAGAGTCAGCAATCTATGGACTGAAATATCTACAAACTGTGAGCCAAGATAATAGTTTTCTTCTTACAGTTGTGTGTATCTGGTGCTGTGTTTCAGCAATGAGAAAGTATCTAAGACATTATCCAATACCGTCTTTTCTTTTATACATGTCATGAAATCTCGGTTAAGCAGCTCATTACTAATAGTTTAACCTTGGAACGTGCTTTGGGCTGCAAAATCAAGGTTATCATAATTCTTTCAGATATAAATCTACCACTATTTGGTAGGATTATTTTTGAACTGACCAAAGCTTACTCATAATCTTGATTCTTTCTTTGGTAAAAATCTATTTGACATGAGATTATGTCATATGACAGTGAAATGCTTTGCTCTCTACCTAGCTGGCCTTCACAGCTCACACTACCTATGCTAGCAATGTCCAGGACAAACTTAGACCAAGCCATATTACAAAAATATATAATGATGTACCTGGCCTAGTGAATCTTGATACAGATTTTAAATAAAATAGTACTTTTATGTATATATTTGAATAAAAGACTGTTTATAGCCAGACAAGGTTTAAATTATTATTGTATACTTAGGCAGCAGCATTTGAAAAGAAAGTTTGTGATTCCTCTTCCATCTGAACACATTGAAGGACTTCCCACAGGTTGTTCTGAATTTAGGGTTTCTGCAACCTCTCCCAGTCAGCTAGTGACTATAACTAAAACATCAAAGCCATACCTTTTAATCATGGTATTGCAAACGTTTTCCAGACCTAATATTATTTTGTCTTGTAGTATCTTCTAAGGAGAATTATTTAAGATATTCCTCTTTATGCAAAGACAATAAAAAGGTCAATAAATATAAAATACATTTGCTGAATATCATGCAGAAGTGCAACTACAGTAAAATCAATTTTTTAATTGTGAAAAGTAAATTCTTTCTACCAAGTGAAAGCCATTGCAAATTTATGCCATCACTTCTTCATCCACCTAAGTGCCCAAATGTCGTGCTCAGGAAAGCAACATTGCTACCTTTAAAATCCACTGTCTATGAATCACAAAGTGGAGTTATCATTTTAATTTATGTTAAAATGTTTTATTCTTCTTTTTTTCCCAACATAGCTGATATTTCCTATAGAGAAAACATGATTTTCTTAATTTTCAGAATTTAGATTGTTTCACTTTTTGAGTGGACTCATGCACATAAGATTTAAAGAGTTCATTCTTAGCAGTGCCAAGACAAAAAACCATGTTTTCCAGCCACCAATCAGCATTTTTTAAGTATCAGTGACATGATTATAGAAACAATGCATCTGAAATTTTAGCCTATATTTCTATTCTGATATCTCCTAGGTGATTTTGATTCTTTTTCTAGCCTCTCTTTCTCCTTTTTATAATTTTTCATTTATTAGTGATCAAGCTGAAGTTATACTCAACAATTATGTGGACAAAGGGTTTTTTGTTCTGATGAAACATTTTTTATAAAATTCATTGTAATTATTTCATGGTCAGGTTTCAAATTTACCTAGTAGAGTACCTGCTCACAGTTGATGTTCAAAAATATTTCCTGAATTGAATTAATCACAGGGTTACTAACAAAAGGCTTTCTTCAATCTGACAGGAAGAATTGTATACATGGGTATTTGTCTAAAAATATGTTTAACTATTATATTTTCACATCCATTTTTCTCAGTGAGTTGTACATTGTTTATTTCAACTTTGAATTTGAGTTCTTAGTGAAATAGGCACTTTAATACTCCAAATTGATATTTCAATATCATCAAAATCTGTTCATCATGAGAATGCTTCAAAATGATTTAGGGTTCAAAAGCCCTAATGTCTCAATTTGACTTTGTTTGCTTTACCTACAATATTTTCCTGATTATAAGTATTTATTGAGTTGAAGGAGGTGTGTGTTATGGTTTAACTCAAAAGTCTCATGTATAAGAAGTGAGGGCTGAATGTACTGTAGGATGCTTAGTGTGGTCTGAAAACATGAGTAACTGGGGATATGAAATCACTTCTCTCTCTGCACTTAGCTTTCCTCCACCATGCCATTTCTACCTTGGGGCTAGTCAACAATAGGGTAAAGGCATTCAAATCGTGATCCAAAATAAACATTTCTTCCTTTAAATTGCAGGTGCTGGATATTTTGTTCCACTACAGCAAACTAACCAAGACAGTATGATCAAGGAGAAGGAATTTTGTGTTCTCCACTAAAGTGTCTACTTCTGCAAGAATTTTCAATAGTTGTTCAAGATAATCTTTCAATTATTCATGACAGCAATTTACTAGGCTTAGTTAAACTATTAGATTTTCTGTTTTATACACTGCCATTGACCTATTTGGTGGCAGCTTTTAAATGGAGCCCTAGATCTGATGCTACTGAATTAATCAGTCCATAAAATACTGATTTAAGTATATATGGAAGACTTTGGAAAGTGTAATTTTTCAAAAAGGCTAGATGTTCACACTCTATCCTGAGGAGAGGGTGTGTATTGTTTTAGTCACCTCCTTTTTAACCACCAAGACAATGCCTGACACATACAACTAAATGTGGATTTATTTTAGCTCATGGTTACAGACTATAGTCAGCTGACTTCAAGGCAGAACTTCATGGTAAAAGAGCGTGGATGGAAGAAAATTGCTCACGTCATGTTTGCCAGAAAAGAGGGAAAGAAAAGAGGAGATGGCATGGGAGATAAGGCCTTATATGTTAAACTCCCAGTGAATGGCCTCTTCCAACCAGACTGCTTCCTAACACCAAGGCAGCTGTAGTATTCCTATGATTAAGTCACCTTCCAAAAGGCCTGCATATGAGAGTTGGAGAGTTAGAGGCCTTTCAGAGGAGAACATTCTCAATCTAAGCCATAACATTAAATCCCTGGCTTCCAATAGACTCATGTGCATCTCGTTATGTGAAAATTGTTTAGCTCATCTCTAAAACCTACCAAAGTTTTAACAGTTCCAGTGTTACTGAAAAGTCAAAATCCAAAGTCTCCTCTGAGACTCAAGGCAAACTCTTATTTGTGAGACCTTGCAAAATTTAGAAACAAAGTCAAACACTGTAGATGCCACATAATAAAAATTCTAACTCCAATAGGGAGAAAATGATGGAGAGAAAATACATGGACCAAAGTAAGACTGAAATCTAGCAGGACAAACTTTACATCTGATAGCTTGTCTGATAGCTTAGGGCAACACATGACAATATATGAATAGCATTGCAGGTTACATATCTTTGAGTTTTGGGGTGGATTTCCTCAGACACTCTTAGCATCCCCAAATTACTGGTGTTACTATTGCAAATTCAGCTTCACTTTCACAAGTTGAATTACTTCCTGCTCACAGCCACAGCACCCCTTAGGTCTTCTCCTAAAATCTGGATGGGATTCTTCCTTTTCCTACAGCTTCTGCATTCTAGATACCCATAGAAACAGCACTGTATGGATGACCCCATATTTTGCTGCTATCTTGAGTAATCTGGACAGGATTCCTTTGATCATATCAGCAGAGGATTCCAAATACCTGGATAATTAAGCACTTTATAGGGAATCCTAGGGAATCAGTACACTAGGCAACCCTTCTCAAGCAGCATATCCTGAACATTTCTTGTCAAGTGAAATTTTTGTCACTTTGTACCCTGAGCCTGCAATGGGTGAGTTCCTGTGGATTCCTGAGATGCTCTCAATGTGCTCTTTCTATTGTTCTGATACAAAGTAATTATGTTTTAAAAATCTTTACAGCCACCTCACATTTTAAGGCACCACTGTTTCTGGTGTTTCCTTTTTAGGCAACTGAAATCTTTTTTCCAATGCCCCCTCCTGACTTTTATATAAACCTGGCTAAAAGCCGCTAACAATACACATTTCACATTCTGAACATTGTTCTTTCTTGAAAGTTCCTCTGCCAGTTTAATTATTCTGTTTTCCTTAACCGTTGTATCACTCTCTTCCAGTCTCAGGACATGAACAATGTAGACAAATTTTTAGCCAGAACATAAAACACATCTCTTGATTAGCACTGACAATGGAATCTTTGTTTCTAACTTAAATATCTGGAAATTTGTCTTTATCATCTTAATTTTTGCATATAGTATTCTAGGACTTCTCTAGTTGGCATCTCTGAACCTTTCCAAAAGCTTCTAAATCACATGATCAATATTCATAAGAACAACCCCACTTCTCTTGTGACAAAATCCATCTCAGTCACTTTCTCATTGCTGGGACAAAATATCCAAAACCTACAAATGAAATGAAGAAAGATTTATTTCAGCTCAGACTTTGAGAAGTGTCAGTTCTTGCACGGCCAACAGCATAGTGAAAAAGCCTGGGAAGAGGAGAGCTGTTCAGGAAGCAAAGACAAAAGGAAAATCTAGAAAGGGAGATATAATCTTACAGGTCACACTCCCAGTCACCTCAATTTTCCAAACAAATCCCACCTTTCAACAGCATACTCAGCCACCGAACACATGGCTGCCCGAGTCTATGATTCAGGGCCCCTAAGATTCAATGACCTTCCAAAATCCTATCTGTGGGCACATCAGGTTTTGGAGGAGATTCTAAATAAAAAGCAGATTCTCTCTCTCTCTCTCTCTCTCTCTCTCTCTCTCTCTCTCTCTCTCTCTCTCTCTCTCTTTCTCTCTCTCTCTTTCCCTCTCTCTCTCTATCCCTTTCTCTCTGCCTTTTTCTCCCTTTCTTTCCCTCTCTCTCTCTCCCTCTCTCTCTCTCTCTCTCTCTCTCTCTCTCTCTCTCTCTCTCTCTGTCTCTTTCTCTCTCACCATACATTTCATACATTCTAACAGAGAAATCAGCTAATTCTTCTGCAATCTCGATGTAATACTGGCAAACTTGTAGTGAGAACCCACAAATATACTCTATCTTCTGCACACATTTTTTCTATATAGACAGAGAAATAGCCACTGGGAATTAATTTCTTTAATATTACTCTTTATAAACATCTATAAATTATTCCTTTTTTATCCCCATCAAAAAATATTGGCAGGAATGTTTTTTTCCCCATTTTTCTACTTCCCTTCAACCCTTCTTCCTCTCCTTATTTAAAAAGCTTTGTTTCAATATTTTTCCTTTTATTCTTTTTTGTCTTAAAGAATACTTCTATAAGTGACCCCAGTCGTTTATGTAAAAGCACTGCTTATGTTATGGATATAAGCCCCTATAGATTATTTATTTGCATTCAATGACTGGGTAAAGATCACCATTATGTCCCACAAATAGTTGAACAGCTGGGTGGAAGTACAAGAACTACTGTGTACAAGTTCACAGGTCAGAGAGAAGCGACCAGATGAGATGCCCGCGGGCTCAGAGGGCCTTCTGTTCTTGCTGACACAAGAATCTAGCACAGCAAAGAAAATGATTTACCAGATATGGGACCTCAGGATAATGCAGACCTAATTATCAGTACAATCAAAATGATGCTAATGTCACTCAAACAGGAAGAGTTCCAACACTCATTTATACAAAAAGGTGAATTGTGTTTGCTGACCCCGTTTGAACAAAAAATATACTAGGTTTTACAACTACTTTTTAAATGATACTTATAGTATTCAGTAGCATTTTCCACTATTTTAGCTTCTATTTTGGTTCTATGCTGGTAACAACTAATGTTCAATAGACTCTACAAAACTTCTCTAATAAAATAACAGGACAAGGATATATAAGATACTCAGTAACGTCAAGGAGAAAATGATTGCTGCTAAGGAATATTCAGTGGCATATGTTTTAACTTTCTGGCTGTCTGCATAGCAGATAACGTGAAATATTTTCTTATTCTTTGGTATATTCAACTAATATTTGGTGGGCAAATTGAAGATGATAAACTACTGTTAATATAACTGAGCTGATGTTAATGCATATTTGTTGCTTCTGGGATATAATTATGTCCTTTTAAGCACATTGAGAAGTATTCTCTTGTGTGACACTTTTGTTGACCTATTTTGTCTTCTTGAGACAGGATCTCCCTATGAAGTTCAGGCTGGCCTAGAACTCACTTCGTAGCCCAGGCTGGTCTCAAACTCACAACAATCATCCTGCTCAGCCTCCCAAATGGAGAAGACCTGTTTTGTCTTATGAGAACATCATAGAGAGAACTTACAGAAATCTTGATGGTACAAGCTAATCCATCAAAGCAATCTTCATAGAATCAAGAGAAATATGAAGCTACCACCAGTGTAATACAGCATTGTACTTAATAGTAAACTATATACATACATATGTACAGTTTAAAGTAGTAAAATAGTATTGTATAGTAAATACCTATTAAGAAGAATGACTGGAATTATAGAAATAATATGTTTCAATCAAAATGTTTTTTGATTTGTTTATTTTACACTTTTAACTGTAAAGTTTCAGAATTTCTCTTTAGGACAAGGTGGGACATAATCTGTGTTCTAGGCTTCAAGGTGTTAATACAAGAATTTTTATGATATCAAAAAATCTTAATTATATTATCTATACACTGATTGGCAAAAGGTGTACAAGAAAATATTTTTCTTTTTTAAAACTTTGTTCTTTTGAAATTACCTAGCTTTATAACTACTTCATGGCTCTGTAATTACTTTCTTGACCCCTGTAACTATGAGCGCAGTCAAACATACAAAATGCCTGATTGTACATTGTACTAAGCTTCATAAACTTATGATCATTAATCTACCCTTCTAACTGATCGTCCCACCCTGCTAGCTAGTCAGAAGAACAGCCAGGCTGCTCTGTCTTTTCTTTGTATTTTCTTTTTACCACTTGCCTGTGCATCATATAGAAGTCCTAAAATGCCAGAGATCTAGGCCTGATATTTTGGGAATGATTTCCATCAGAGACTATTGATGTAAATAAAGCTACCTGCAAATCCCAGGTGTTGTTTCAGTGTTTCTGCTTGCCATTACAGAACAACACTAGCTAGTAACCTCCAGGAACTGATCCTTAAACGTCTCTGTAATTCCTATCACTGCTATAGATACTATCATTGCTTTTCCACATTTTTATTGACTTTGTTTCCTATCTTTTATAACAATTTTCTTTTTTTTTTGTACCAGGAATCAAACTCAGGACCTTATGCTTGCCAGGCAGGCGCTTGTGCTAAGGATCTTCATCCCCAGCCCTCCTATCTTTTATACTGTAATTTTGTAATTGCAGTTTTGAAGATCATTAAGAGTTATCAAATATCATAATAATTTTTGGGCATTATTCTACATGAGTAGAATAAGTGACTTGATTTCCCTTTGTAAATCTAACCTCTTTGGTAATTGTAAGTCCTTTGGCTCCAGTTTTACACAGGAATCTCTTTCGGCCAAAGTTTTCATTTTTGGATTTTTGTTTTTTCTCATGTTGCTTGCCTTTGACTCTTGCATATGTTTGGCTCTTTTGTGTGAACTCTCGCCTGCATTCTGGTCATCTGCACTCTAATCAGTATCACCCATCAGGATCTGTTTGCCATATCCTAGGTGTGCTCTTTGTAGCACTTCCAAACATTTGAACAAATTCCTTTTGCAGACTACATCCAAAAGGCTTAAGGGTCACATGATCAGACACAGTCACCACAACAATCCCTCTTCAGGTACCAATTTTCCATGTTGTTCAGCTTTTACCTTGCTTGACAAAATATCTAACACAACATAAAAGGAGGAAAGGTTAATTTGGCCCAGATAATGTAGTCCACAAACTGCTATCTCCAAGGCAAGAACAACGCTGTGGACAGGTGTGATGGAGAAGAGCTTCTCAGTTCAGGGTGATCAGGAAGCAGAGCAGATAACAACAGAGAAAAAGAGGTAAAGGACAGTATATCACCAGATCACATCTCCATGACAAAGGAAACACTCAGAAATGTGCTTTACTGGTCACCGTTGAGGGGTTCAAGCTAATCAAGCGACAATTCAGTTTATTCATCACACTATCTATTTTGAGATAGGATCAACAGACATAGAAAGAAGCCTAAGAGAAATCCTCATTGTACAAATAATATAGTAATGTTATTTCTGCATTGAGAGGGTTTGATACACTGATTTATAGTTTTGTCAAAGTTAATCAGACTCTATATAAAAGATCTGTGCCTTTTACTAAAGGTGAATTCACACCTAATTTTTAAAACAAAGGCTTTGTTACTATTTTCTTTTTCACCAAAAAATGCACGCAGAAATAAAAATGATAATCATATGCATCTATGTAAAGTTTTAAGTTTAGTATGTACTGTGAAGAAAGGACTCTTTACTATGATATTACCATAAAGGAATGTGGAGTCAATTATATGTCATGAAAAACTCAAAACATTTGTGTCCATAATTTTCTGCCCAAACCTACAACTGTGGATGCTGTCAGACTATCTTTAGCTCATTTATATATATATATATATATATTTTGAAATTTGACCCCATTCAAAATATGTATCTAAATACATATTGTGGTATGTGGATGTACTGATTGCTTTAAAAGTTTGATATTATTTTGGCAATATCAGATAAGTGGTTAACAAATGTTGTAGGGTTTGTAATAGAGTCTAGCATTAGTGCTCAGAAAAAATCAATTTTGTCCCTCTGTCACATTGCTAAAAATCAGTTTGTCATAAAGTCTAACCATCCCATTTTCAATAGAATCACTTTCCACCCAATTCAATCTATGAATCTCTGTGAGAGATGAGTGAAAATGTTCTGAAATCTACCCAACAGTAGGGCTGAATAAGTATGTCAGAGAAATATTTGATTGGGAGTATGACTGAACTTGGGTTACAAAGAGTCAGGAAATATTAGAAACATTCTATTGTAGCTTCCTGGACACGAAAGTGCCCTAGGAGGCTGAAAATGCTGTGGGAAACCAAGACCAAACAATATCTTTTGAGATTGGATTCTATCACATATATTGTCTACCTCTTACTCTCACTGAGCTGAATAGAGGATCCAGCAATACTTACTTCTGTTCACCAAGATGGAAGTTACAAGCTACAATAGCTCACACTTTAGCAGGTATTCTTGACTACAAAAATGAGGTCTCAGTGAATAACTACAAAATTATTAAAGTGTATGCTAGGATCACCTGAGGCAACAAATTGTTAGGGTCTAAAACAATGGATATTGAAATTAAGATCAATATATTTGCTCCATGTTTTAAATTAGAGTGTTAAATCTACAAAGGAAATATGACAGTTAAGAGAAAGATTTATTGGAGATCTTGGAAATGAACATAATTACTGAAATTAGAAAAAATCAATAGGTGGGATAAATAATGAATACATAGAGCTGAACAACTGTTAATGATGTGGAAAATTAAAGGAAAAAATTTTTCCTAGCACATACTACAACAGGATGAAGTAGAAAGTAAATACAAAACAGAAAAGAAAAGTGAAGTGTAGATACTGAGGCTCTAAATACTTTGGCAGTGGCTCAGGTGAAAGGAATAAACAGCAAAACAATCATACAACTATAAAGTTGTAAATGTTGAGCATTTCTCACAATAAAAGCAGATACAATCCTTAGCTGCGAAGGTGTCTTTAATCTCCAGTCATACTCTATAAACTTGCACATTTTAGAACATTATACTTTTCTTCAAGAGGCCAGAAATTGCCCAGAACTAGCACTGTGAAGTTATAAATTATCTATAGAACAATGAGGGATTTGAGAACCGTTGTCAACAATATCTGGATGAAGAAAAGAATGAACATTTCCAAACAAAGGAACGGAAATTGATGAATTCATCCTTATTCCAACTGGTTTGCATGCCACAATTTGAATGATGAATAAAATATTTAGTAAATTCATTTCCAAAAGACTCCAACAACAGAGGTTCACTGAGGATGAGTAGATAAATCTAAAAGGAGAAACATAGATGCGAAGATAGTAGCAAGCTAACAAAATCATAATCTTTTAACAACATATATGTATATATAAGAATTGTATTAAGTATAGGTACATATAAGAAGTATAAACATTTTATATTAGCATAATAGCAAAACATAGAAAACATGAAGTTCCCATCTCGTGGGAGTAATGTTTATCTATTGTAATAAATTTATTACAATGACTAATTTGGAAGTAAAACTGAAAGTGTTGAATAAGAAAGCTATTCTTATCCTTGTACTGAAAGCCTGCAGTTAGATAATTGATGACTATTATTTTGTATATTACTTAAGACTCTCCAAAAATTATAACAAAGAGCATCTGAGCAGATGTGTAGGAGGACTTTGACAGGAATGACTTGTGCACTTTTGGAGTCTGAAAAGTTACATGATTTGCTGTCTGCAAACTAGAGGTACAGAAATATCAGTGTTGTGGTTCCTGTACAAACGCAAAGGCTAAGAACCAAAGAGTTAATGGTATAAATCTTCATCTTAATCTGATTACCTAAGATCACTGGTGTTTAAGTTAGAAGGTAGATATTTCAGGTCAACAAAGAGAGCTAATTCTACTCCAACTATTTTTTTTAATTCAGCTTAGGTGATGTTCTTCTGTGTTGGTGAGAGCCATTACTTTATTTATTATATCAATTCAAATCAATCTTTACAGAAATAGCTCTATACCGACCTATAGAACTAATATTATACCAGGTATCTGCGCATCTCCGTCCACTAAATTTTATACATTCAATCAGTTGTCACATCATAGTTCTTCTCTACTATTTCACAGCAGAGCTAATGTTCACTTTGCTCTACATCATGCGCAACATTCTCAATTCATCTCACGGCTTCAAATGCTGGCTCTATTTCCACGTAACTAACCATCCTCTTTCTATTAGGAATTAAAACAGAAAACACAGGGTTGAGGTCATAGTTAATATTTTTAATAAGTTGAGAGCAATGATTTGACTTAAATCTCTATGAGAACGATTCAAAAACATAAAATTATACAGTGATATAGGTGGCAATTAACCATTCTAAAACTCAGATTGTGCATTTCTATGAAAAAAGAGAAGAAAGGTCACTAGAAAAACCAATTGCTTTCTCTACTACAGTGTAAATTCATAACAGGAAAAGAAAAATATAGAGTAAAAGAAATCTAACCCAGTCAGAAATTTTGAACAGGGACAAAATGAAGAGAGTAAACAAGAGAAAACATGACTGATTAAGAAAATTGACTTTATGCATTATTTTTAACTGTTATTTGCTTTTCTTTACAATTTACCAGTGTGTTTTTATTTTTGCTTATGTTTTCATATGACTCTAGAGACTATGTTTTTAATTTACCCATTAAAGAATGATAAGTTTGAGATCAGTATGAATGCTATATTTTTGTCAACATTTTTAGCATAGTAAAGATTGAATAAAACTTTACTTAACCTCTGTGGCTGTGTAAGAACTCAAATCTAGTTTTATGCACACCTCTTTTCTATAAATACTATAATCAAATGTGTCGTTCCTATCTTAATGTAGTGTCTTTCTCCTTTAGAAAATAAAAAAAAAAATATTGCCTCCCTAGTGTAAGAAACTGAAAGAGTAAATAAGTTCCAAAAGATACAATGGATATTATGAAAGGGTAAGAAACTGCTCAAAAGGAAAAAACAACTGGGATGAAGGAAAGGAGAAAAGAAGGAAGGGGAGGGAATAAGGGAAAAAATATATATATTTATACATAAACACAGAAGATAGCTAAGATAATTGTACTTTTAAATTCTATTATTTCATTGAAAGGAACAGTTAGTGCTTATATTATTTGATCAATTTTGCTTGCAAATAACTGGTAATCTGAGCAATTACTTTGAAGATAACAATATGCAATATAATAACCTTTGTTAATTTCCTACCATGTTGTTTTGAAATTCTGTATCATTTTTACTGCTTTTTTTCCTCTTTAAAATAAAAAAGGGCCACTCCCTGCACCCCTAGCTTGCCTGTTGGTGTTGTGCTGAAACCTGGAAATCTTTGGGAACCCCAGCAAACTGACCCCATGACTCCCCAACCAGCATGTGAGGCAGGCAGAGACCAGGACACCTCTGGGCCCTTGATGGTCACTCCCTGAACCCCTAGAATGCCTGCAGGCACTGGGCTAAACCTCAGACATCTTGCAGAACCCCAGTGAGCATCCAGGCTCAAGTCATACCTCCCAGACCAGCGTATGAGGCAAGTGGAGATTTGGACACCTTCTGGGGCCTATGTGGCCACTCCCTGCACAACAGAATCCCCACAGGAGCTGGGCTGAACTCAAGACATCTTCAGGAACTCTGATGATCCACCCTTGCAGCTTCCCTACTAGCATGCAAGGCAGACAGAGCTCTAAACATCTTCTGGGGCCTCAGTGGTCAATCCCAGCACCACTTGCACCATTGTGGGAGCTGAGCTGAAACCCAGACAGAGTCAGCAGCCTTGGGCACTCCACCCTCACCCCTTCCCTGCCACCGTGGGAACTGGCCTGGGTCCTGGGCAATGTCTGATGCCTCAGTGACTATGAACTGCATATGCCCATCCTTGTGGGAGGTGGAATGAAACCTGGACTGCATCAGGAACTCCAGTGAGCCTTTCCTGTGCCTCACCTACCAGCTTGGGAGCCAACTGAATGCAAGAAAGTTTCAGGAGTACTTGGGATCTCACCATGCCACTTCACACCAGCACAGGAGCTGCACTGAGCACATGGGATCTTTGGATCCTTGCCTTGCCACTCCCACGCCATCAAGGTAGTGAGGCTGAGATACAGGGAGCTTGTGGATCTTCAAAAATGATAAAATGAAAGGGCAAAATGAAATCTTGGGACTCTATGCCACCCGGAACAAATACAGTAGACATCAACACAGAAGAGCCTGCAACTCATACACCTGAAAATTCTGAAATGATAGCAACTGAAGAGAATAAACAACTCCAACAGGCCATAGAAGATATCAGATTAGAAATAATCTCCAGGGGCTGGGGTATAGCTCAGTGGCATAAGCGCTTGCCTGGCAAGTGCAAGGTCCTAAGTTCGATCCCTGGTACCGGGAAAAAAAAAAAAACTAGAAATAATCTCTAAGGTAAAAACAGAAATGACAACAATAATGAAAGAATTGATCAGCACATCCAAAGAAGATATTGATAAGAAAATAGGGGCGCATAGAAAATTCATGGAATCCTTGAGTGAACAATATAGAAAAGAACTATAATGCATGAGATAGACTGAAACAGATAACCAGGAAATTAAAAATTCCATCAAAATTTGGCAAAACCACCTGAATGAAGCTGAAGATAGACTTTCAGACCTTGAAGACAGCATTGCCACTAATGAACATTAAAGGAAAAATCTTTAAGAAACAAAGAACCAGGAAATAACAATGTGCAAGATGAAGTAAAGAAAAATAATGTAAGGTTAATAGGTTTCAACAAAATAGCAGGGGACAACACAAATAGCATATAAAGAGTATTTGCAGAAATAATCACAGAAAATTTCCCAGGCATGGAAAGAGAATCAGATATACAGAAAAGTGAAGCATGTAGAACTCTATCAACCACAACCAAAATAAATCTACACCCAGACATAAAGTGATCAAGATGCCAAAAACTCAACAAAAGATCAGAATATTAAAAGCTGTTAGAGAAAAGAAATGGGTCACCTATAATGGAAAGCTGATCAGAATCAAGGCAGATTTCTCTACACAAACCATGAAGTCCAGAAGAATTTGGAGTGAAATACTTCAGGAACTGAAAGAAAACAACTTCCAACTCAGAGTGATGTACCCTGCAAAACTACCCTTCAAATTTAATGGAGAAATAAAATACTTCCATGATAAAGAACAACTGAAGAAATTCATGAGTGCCAAACCAGTTGTACAAAGATTACTAAAAGGTATTCTGGAAAGAGATAAAACAGACCACACTTCACAAACAACAACAGAAAGGAACCACCAATCAGAACAAGCAATTAAACAGAGGTCAAAAGGAGGAACCACCTGCAGGAAAATAACTTGACAAAGATAAGCCAACACATATCAGTTGTAACCAGCAATGTAAATGATCTTAATGTATGAATCAAAAGAAGTAGAGCGGATCAAGGAACAGAATCCAACCATATGCTTTATATAAGAAACATATTTAACTCAAAAGGAGATTCATGGACTGAAAATTTAAGAGTGAAAAACAATACTGCATGTGACAGGAACCCAGAAAGAAGGGGCTGTAGCTATTTTGCATGTAGACAATGTGAACTTCAAACTAAGAATAATGAAAAGAAATAAAGAAGGTCACCACATACTTATAAGGGGAAAACTTCAAGAGGAAGAGATAATGATCATAAACATCCACATACTAAATACAGGATCACCCAACTATATGAGACAAATTTTAACAGACTTGAAAAATGAAATAAGCAGCAACACAATCATATCAGGGGACTACAATACCACAGTATCACAAAGAGATACATTAACAAGACAAAAATTCAGCAAAGAAATAACAAAACTTAACCAAACTTGTGAAAAAAATGGACTTAGTAGACTACAGAGTGTTCCATCCAACAGTACCAGAATGCACATTCCTCTCAGCTGCACATGGGATGTTCTCTAAAGTAGACCATATGCCAGCACGTAGTACATTCTTAAGTAAATGCAAAGGAATTGAAACTATCTCATTCATACTATCAGACCATATTGCAATTAAATTGGAAATTAATGACAACAGAAATCACAAGCACTCCATAAACACATGGAAATAAAATAACACCCTCCTGAACAGTCAGTGGATCACAGATGAAATCAAACTAAAAAGTAAACAATATTTACAGTCAAATGAAAATATAGATACAACTTAGAGAAACCTGTGGGACTCACTGAAAGCAGACCTCAGAGGGAGATTTATAGTCGTGAATTCCCACCTCAGGAAAATAGAATAAGCACAAATACCAACTTATGCTGTACCTCAAGGTTTAGAAAAAGAAGAGCAATTCAAACCCAAAGCCCAGAGAAGATAGGCAATTATAAAGCTCAAGGCAGAAATTAATGCACTGGAGACTAAAAACAACACAAAGAATTAATGAACTGAAGAGTTGGTTATTTGAAAGAATAAACTACATAAACCCCTAGTCAACCTTATCAAAAAAGGAAAGAAAAAACTGAAGTACATGCAATAAGGAATGAAAGGGGTGAAATCACTACAGATCCTGTAGAAAATTAAGAATCATCAGTACCTACTTTGAAAGTCTTTACTCTCATAGAATTGCAAACAGAGGAAATGGACAGATTTCTAGATACATATGTATTACCAAAACTGAATGAAGAGGATATAATAATCCTAAATAACTCAATATTAGCCAACGAAATTGAAAATATAATAAAAATCTTGCCAATGAAGAAAAGCTCAGGTCCTGATGGATTCACAGCTGAAGTTTAAAAGAAATTTAGAGAAGATTTAACACCAGTTCTTCTCAAACTCTTTAATTAAATTGAAAGGGAAGGAATTCTGCCAAACTCCAACCTAGAGGGAAGTATTATGCTGATACCAAAATCAGAGAAATACCCAACCCAAGAAGAGAACTACAGGCCAATTTGCCTAATGAATATAGATGCAAAAATTGTCAATAAAATACTAGCAAACAGAATGCAACAAATTATTGAGAAGATCATATACCATGAATCAAGTAAGATTCATTTCAGTAATGCAGGACTGCAAACACGCTAAGACACCTTATCTTTGACAAAGGGGCCAAACATGTTCAATGCAAGAAAGATAGCCTCTTTAATAAATGGTCCTGGAAAAACTGGCTTTCCACATGTCAAAGACTAAAACTAGACCCATGTCTTTCACCATGCACTAAACTAAAGTCAATATGGATCAAAGATTTAAATATTAAAGCAGAAATACTAAATTTATTGGAAGAGAAAGTAGGTAGAAATCTTGAAGACACAGGAAGGCAGAGATTTCATGAATAAACACCAAACTACGTGAGAAATACTTCAAAGAATCAGCACCTGGGATCTCATCTTATTGAAAAGTTTTTGCACATCAAAGGAAATCACCACAGAGTAAAAAGAAAACCCACGAATCGGAAAAAAAAATTTAGTCAACTGCCCCTCAGACAAAGGCCTTTATCTAGAACATATAAACAATTAAAACTCAAGCCTCCAAAATTCAAAGAACCAAGCCAAAAATGGCATCTGAAATGAATACACACTTCTCAGATGAAGAAATACTTATGGTGAATAAACACATGAAAAAGTGTTCAACATCATCAGTCATCTGAGAAATGCATATTAAAATAACACTCAGGTTCCATCTCACCCCAGAAAAAAATGGCTATCCTTAATAAGTCAACCAATAACGAATGCTGGAGAGGCTGTGGGGAAAAGGAACAATTTTCCACTGCTGGTTGGAGTGTAGATTGGTGAAACCTCTGTGGAAATCCGTGTGGAGATTCCACACAAAACTAGGATTATAAATCTCACTTAAGCCATCTATACCCTTTCTGGGTATTTTCCTAGAAGAATTAAAAACATCATACCACAGTGATATATATGCACCCATGTTTATAGCAGCACAATTTGTCATAGCTAAATATTGGAAACAACACGAATGTCCATCCACTGGGGAATGGATAAAAAAGATGTGGTATTTTTATACAATGGAGTATTACGCAGCTATAAGAAAAGATAAACTCAAGGCTTTTGTAGATAAATGGATACGACTAGAGACTGTACTCATAAATGCAATAAACTGGACACATGTGTAACCATGCTATTGTCTCCCTGGTGTACAAACCTGAAAGAGTAAGTGAAAGTCAAAACATACAATCGACAATACGAAAGGGAAAGAAATTGCTTAAAGGTAAGAACTGGGATGAGGGAAAGAAGAAAAAAAAAGAAGGAATGAGAAAATGGTACTGCTGATGTCTGATGGTCTATTGAAAAAACAGTTACTGCTTACATTTTTTTTATATTTTGACCAATTTTGCCTGCTTATATCTGGTAATCTGAGGAACTGATTTGACAACAACAGTATACAATGGAACAACAACTAGTGAATTCCTACTGTCTTGTCTAAACTTTGTTTTCTCTCTCATGTTTAACTTAATAATTCTCTTTCATTCTCTCTAGTGCTTTGAACAACCTTCCATTCTTACATTTAGTAATCTCAGCAAAGTAGTGGAAGTTAACAATATGCAGTATAACAATCACTGTTAAGTTCTATCATTTTTTTGAAACCCTATATCATTTTGAATGTTCTTGCTTTGTTTTGTCTGTGTCTGTGATGTTGGTATGTTGCTATTTTTCTTTCTTTTTACTTCTCTCTTTAAAATAAAAAAAATAGAATAAGAAAAAATAGAAGAAAAATCCACCGCACAGTAGAAGCCCTCATCTCTCTTTCTTTCCCCCTCCCTTCCCTTTTTGCCTTCAGGAAGTCCTACTTCCCCCGACTCTGCTCAAAGAGAGTTTGGGCACAGCCTGCTCCTACCCACAGATGCGGGGAATGTGCGACAGAGAAGGAGAAATGGAGACATGAGACAAAGGCTGTTGAAACAGGGAATTAGCAAATGAGGAAAATTTGAGCACATAATTTAATATTTAAGGAAAACGGAGGTATTGATAAATCTACACATTTACTACTTAGAAAGTGGCCTTTTGACATAATTGCTCTCTCTCACCACAGCAACTGACCATGATAATTAGCTTGCCCTTCGCTTTAAACTTTTATCCTTTCTTTTAAAAGAGTGAATTCAAAATCCACTTTTCTAGTCAGGCAGGGCGTTGTACGCCTCTCCTCTCAAATGTCCTGGAAGCTGAGGGGGGCAGATTGTGTGAGCTTTAGGTTCAGCTCCTATGTAATATGATGATCAGATATAATTGGATGTAATTTAATGAGAACCTGTTTCAAGGAAGTTCTTTCTGCTTTCAATATGTGCTGCAGTGCTGCTAATTAAATTTTATTCTACTGTGCCAGAGAACATCAGAATTTATTCTGTCATGTAATAGAACACTTGTGCTCATTGATCTACCTCTATTTCTCTATACCCTTCTCTCTGTGGTCTCTGAGAGTCACGATTGAGCTCCCAACTTCTGAGTTCATTTATTTTAGTCTTGAAATATGAGTGGTTTCATCACTCTGTGCCTTATTTATTTCACTTACTATAATGGGCTCCAAACCCATCCATGTTATCCAGCATGATAAAGGTTATGCTTTTTCTGGTTGGAAAGTAGTTTAGTGTGTGTGTATATACCACATTTTGTTTATCCATTCCTTTCTTGAGGAACTTTTAGGCTTGTCCCATAACCTGATTAGTGTGAATAGTGCTGCAGTACACATGGGAGGGAAGCTGTCTCCTGGACGTGCTGCTTTCATTTCTTGTGTGTTTATACCTTGTGGTAGCATAGCTGGTTCATATGCGAGTTGTATTTATCATAATCTGGGCATCATTTATACTGTTTTTGGAATAACTGTGCTAATTTACATTCCTACCAACAGGATATGAAAATTGGCCCTTCCTTCACGTTCCTGCCAGGAAAGACTTTTTGGTTTTGTGATAGTAGTCATTCTAACTCAAGTAAGATTGTGTATGAAGCATCTGTACAACAGAATTCACTGAGAATAATGGGATGGAATGTTTGCAAACTATACATCTAACATCAGAACATATTTTAACTAAATTTAAAAGCAAACAAATGATATTAAAATGTACTAAAACTTGAATGGTTATTTCTGAAAAAGTGACATTTGATTTATTTTGATTGCTTATACAAGAGAAAATATTCATTGCTTAACTTTCTCAGACTATCTTATTTTGCTTAATGTGATAATTCCCAAAATATTTAGAGTTAGATAGATAGATAATAAATAGATAGACAGACAGACAGCTGACAGGTAAGAGAAAATAGGAAGCCAAAAGTTAAACACCCAGGGCTGGAAAGGGGATCAGAGGGAGAGGGAAAGAACAGGACAGGGTATAATGCAGATGAAAATAAAATATATGTATCTACAAGTAGATCTAAAGTATATTGTATGCATCTAAAGCTGTAGCAAACATTTAAATGCCACATATGTATTTAGCATTACTAAACATTAGAGAAACACAAATCAAATCCAAGATAATTTAAAGGTACATACAAATAAAGTTAAATGAAATAAATTAGACACATAAGCTTAAATATCATCTTATTTTTCTTATAGCAGAAACTGAAAATATAAGTAAAGAGTAAAATAAAATATAATAATAGGAAACTTGAAGGTAGATCTATTTTAAATGGAATTAGACCAAGAAATCGAATGAGAAGGAGAAAAGGGGAAAGAAAACATAAAAAGAATCAAGATGTGATATGCGCACATACTGGCTCCCCACACTGGATGTACATACTGCCAACATAGACTGATAAACATAAAAACTAAGAAAAAAAATAATTATGATAGTATGTGTAAAAGTGTGTAAGATATTCTGTATATACGCTTGCTGAGAAACACTGGAACCAGTGAGCACACTTGATATGTAGATATTAATTTCTACATACCCCCCTCCAATAAAAGTAACAATATTTTGTTGGAAAAAAGTGTAATTCTAGCACAAGCATAGGGATGAATGGGAACATCTTTTGTGCTAGAAAATAAGGAAATGATGTAGAATAATAAAGATATATCAAAGTATAGAGGACTTCATTTGAAGATGCATAAATCTGGCTATATATACTAGTACCATAAGCACCAAAATAAATAATTATGGTAACAGATTAAATTTTACAGAAGAAAATAAGAATTCATAATTCAATATTGAAACAAAAAATAAATGCATGTCTTTAGCTAGGGTTACCATAAAGTACCATTGATGAAGAGGTTTTAAAACTTTTTTTTTTTTTTTTTTTTTTGCGGTACTTGAGATCAAACTCAGGACCCTGTGCTTGCTAGGCAAGCGCTTATTCCACTGAGCTATATCCCCAGCCCCGATGAAGAGGTTTTAAATGGCAGAAATTTAATTTTCTTTAACAGAGTTAAAAGAAGGAGGTTAAAAGTTCACAATCAGTGTGTCACTGGATTGATTTCTTCTCAAGCCATTTTGGTTCACATATAGGTAAGTAGTTATCTTTTTCCTGTAATTTCGCAGTATTCCTTCAGTTCAAAGTCTCTCTGCTAATCTGTTCTTTTAATGACATCAATCATTTGAAAAAGGATTGGCTTAATTTTATCTTGATTTCTTTTAAAAATCCGTCTTTCAAATTGAGTAATGCTCTGAAGAAATGAGGGTTAGGACATATATATGTCACGTATATTTGGGGAACTTGATTCAATCTACAACAAATAAGAAGAGGGGCCCTTTAAGTAGCAGAATGCCAATTAAAAACTTAGAAGAAATCAAAGATGTCCACTTGAGATCTGCAAGAGTGATTGATGTGGATGGTAATTACCAATTGAGTCTCAGGCGGCTTGGTCAGCATTCTGGTTTAAGGAAATATGATATGGAGCGGGAACCTTGACATGGAATGTAAACTTGTACTACTTATGATAATGGAGGGAGAGAAAAAAAAAGGAAAATCTGAAGGATATTTGCATATTGCAAAAGAATGAGAGAAGGGGAATAAATATCAACCTTGTCTGGATGGACTCTTGAATTCGAAGAAAAAATTTAGTTGTTAAGACCAAGAAAACCGCCAAGTTTAAAGCAGCAGCCTGTAATCACAGCAGTTTGGAGGCTGATATGGGGATCACCAAGCTTTCAAAACCACACTGGACTACATAGTGAGATCCCATCTCTGAAAAAAAGACCAGACCCGACCAGACCAGACCAGACCAGACCAGACCAGACAAGATGTGACAGGACAGGACAGAACAGGACAAGATAAGACAAGACAAGATGAATGAGAGGGATATCTGTGAATTGGATCATACTGTACAATCAATAATTATTTCTTCAATGGCCAGTTATATAGGATTTATATAGCAGAATCCCTTTGATTTGGGTGAAACAATGAAGTATTAACAGTCTACTCTCAAATATTTCCAAAAAGGTCAACCCTTGATGATGACGATGACAGTGGTGGTACTGATGGTGTGTGCGAATTGGTGTGCATGTGAAATATCGTGACATGTTAAAAGTTATGGGGCATCATTTATTAAAGGTGTAGACTTATTTTTGCATTGCATTTATAGTTGTTTATATGACATTTACTTTCTTTACTTATTGTTTTTAACAAATTTATCAATTAATCAGAAGGAATAGCAAATTCATTAGAAATGAATATTGTTTTTATGGAATAATGTCCACTCTTGGAAATGGAGAAGGAATTTTTAGTTCTAGCTCCTAGTTATGCTATATGTGTCTCATTAATCCACATCTGACAAGGGTTAATTTTGACACAGTAGGATAAATAATATTTTGACCATTTTGCTCGTGAAATATTTGAAAACTTTTTTTTTTTTTTTTTTTTTTTGCGGTACTGGGGATCGAACTCAGGACCCTGCGCTTGCTAGGCAAGCGCTTATTCCACTGAGCTATATCCCCAGCCCTCGTGAAATATTTGAAAAAGTAGATCAATTATAGTATTCTCATTACTTTGAAGAAACTGATTATCATTATCATAATGCCTGTCCCTGCAAAGACTAGAATTTTATTTTTTTAATGTGAGTTTTAAAAGACAGACTTTGACAGAGAGAACAAAAAATGCAAATTCTACCTAATATTCAAATCAAGCTTTCAAGCTAATTTGATATTCAAAAATTAGGTTAATATTATTTATGGAATTAAAGTGATGATTATTCAAACTGTAACTTTAATATTGGTTTCACAATATTAATATTATAGAGAGATGCTCATAAATCACAGAAGCTGTTCAAATTCTATAAAACTGAATCAAAAATGAGTAGTATTTATTTTATTTTCTCAGCATAAACATTGTTTTCATTTTCTGATATTAATGGTGGATAATCCAAGATACTGACTGAGAAAAATTTTGACGATACATGTGTTTACAGACATTTCCTATAAAATTATAATTTTATACTTGTGATATTATAATCTGGGCAACAAAACATCCAAAAGTAAGTGTTAACATTTATTTCTCATCTTCTTAGCTTTTATAATGAGGCAGGTTTTTTTTTTAATTCATTATCTCACTGAATTGCCATAATGAAGGGATAAAACATTCCTTGCTGTTTTCCCAATGTTAAAGGTGAGGACACCGAATATCAGAAATATTATACAATAATCACATGGCTAAATGCTTGGGGGAACAATCATTATTACAATATAACAACATCTTCATTTAATCATGTTTGACATGGTTTGGAACTATAATGTCTCAACAAAGAATCACGTGCTCAGAGGAGGAGTTTTGGGAAGGTGATTGGATCATGAAGGCTCGAAACTCATCTTTGATTTAATTAATGGATTTGCAGTTTTTTGGGCTTATTTTTACGGCTTATTTTAGACCTTAGTGCCAAACAGATGCTTTGGCACTAAGGTCTAACTGAAGGTGTGACTTGGGAACTACATCTGGTCTCTAATCCTCTCTCTCTCTCTCACTCTCTGCACCTCCTCATGAACTGAGCAGTTTCTTTTATCACAGTCTCTGCCACGACGTTTAGAATCATCCCAGGACCAGAAGCTGTGGAACCAAACAAGAAGATCAAAAACATCCTGAAAAAAATTTTCTTTAATTTGTTATTCTCAGGTATTTTCTCATAGTGATGGACTGTGTGAGAGCTACACGCCCCCTGGGTTGGGGCAGGCTGTTTACAAGGTAAGGGAGAGAAAGAGGCTGCTGGCATGCCATTCCACACATTTGCTGGTTGTTTGCTGCCATGAACAGTTTGCCCTTTGCCATGTGCCACTCTGCCTCTGAGCCAGCCAAGTATAGACTGAAACATCCACAAACTGTAAGCTAAATAAACCTTTCCTTCCTTCATTTTGGGTGTTGGGTATTTTGTCTCAGCAATGAGAGAAAAGTAACCAAGACAGATGGAAAATCAACAAAATTTTAATTCACCTTATTGAGCCAAATTTTAGTGACTTTCATTCTTTTAAATGGATAACCCTTTTATTGGTTAATTTTATTAATTTGATTTAAAATTTGTACTGGTATATCTAAACATAGAATTAGACAAATTATTTTTGTATTGGAATTATTTTTATCAATTTGAGGTGGCATGTGATATCATGTTTATAAAAATCATACAAATATGATAGTTTCCTAATTTTATTGGTCTATTTGCATGTCCTTTTTGTTATTATTTTAATTTAGTTTTCATTAACATATCTTAATAATGCACATTGATCCAAGTTAGTTTAGCATACATGCTCTTCTTCCCAATCTCTTCCCAATTACCAGCCTCTTTTAATCATTACTTTTCATGTCTGTTGATTTAATTTTAGCTTCCACACTTGACAAATAATATATGTGACATGTCTTTTGGTACCTGGGTTAATTATCCCACTTCTGAGTATACACCCTGCGACACTTAAACTAGATTTTCCTCTTGATGGTTTGACAGCTGCTGAGGGGACAAGTGAAGCACACTGCTGGGTAAGTCTAGGTAAGACTACAAGGCATGTCCTTGGGTACACAATCTGGTATCTGGGCCCATGCTCTGCTTACTGGTTGTCTCTATAAAGTGGGCAGGTTGCTTCACCTTGCCTTTTCACATGACGTTTCTGCTTTGGAGCCAGCTGAGCATGGACTGAAATCTCTGAAATGTGAAACAATTAAACTTTTCCCTCTTTAAGTTGTAAATATTTGGTGTTGTCTCCCTGCAACAAGGAAATTGATCAAGGCAGAGAGACACACAGAGGGACTTTTTGTACGTACAACTGACCACATGCTTGGGCAGCCTTTGGCACTAACTTCTGGGAGAGTTTGGAAAATTTGGGGAGAGCAGGCTAAAGAAGCCCTAGAATGTTGTATGCATAGTTTTCTGCATGATTCTGATCATAACTTGGAAAACCAGACTGTTGATAGAATTATGAACAGTAAGAGCAATGTCAAGAGCTTTCATTTGGGAATGACAACTCTTGGGAATGTGACCAGAGGCCATTCATGTTACAGTCAGCAAAGCAAAGCAAAGCAAAGCAAAGCAAAGCAAAGCAAAGCAAAGCAAAGCAAAGCAAAACACTCTACATTTTGTGCTTGTCCTATAACTTTGTTTAATGATGAATTTAAAGATAGGAAACAGTGATCTGGCACAAGGAAATTCAAATCTGATATGGATAATGCTGGCTGCTTTTAGCCAGATTTATAGTGAGAATGTGAACTAAAAACCAGAGAAAAAATCAGAAAAACTTTAAACTGTGGCCTAAAGGAATGATGTGGCAAGTTAGAGCCGAAAGATCTGAAGAAATTAGTAAAGAGATTGGCAACATTAAAAACAAACAACAAGCAAACAAAACAAAAACAAGTCCTTTGAACAGGGACAAGTTGAAAATACACTGAGGGCATCTGAGGAATGAACAATATCCACATGGAGGCTCAATAATGTAAAACCATGAACTTTTCAACCCATGGTACCCCTGCTTGAGAAGGGCCTCCTAAGCATTGGTTCTCTGGGGTCCATGCTTTCTATGCTCAGCCCTCCTACTACTCAGAGGCTACTACTACCATGGTTAAAGGAACCATTCCTAATGCTTACCATGGAAGCAGACCAAGGCATTAGCCCTATGATGCAGACTTTGCAAGCACTCAGAAAGTACTAGTTATGAGATCATAGGGCTTCACATTTAGATTTCAAAAGAAGGCTGGTAGGTAAGGCAATGTACCCCAGAAAGCTTAGGTGCTTGAAGATAAAGGCTCAGTAGATACCCCAGGATGTGAAGGATGCAGGAATATTGAATGTAGTCAAGCAAGACCTAGGAATTCACATCTTAGTACTGTTTGCCCTAGATGTCAGAAGAGTGATATAATGTTTTTTCTTCTGTGTTTTGGTGTTGCTTTGGTGCTGCTCTGTTCTGTTAACCTCTTGAATAGTTTTGGAATGGGAATGTTTACTCAGTGGCTTTATGTAATGGGAACATGTAATTTTTGGGTGTAAATTTCACAGAGATTTACAGCTCAACCTCTCCCTTGAGTCACTATGGAGACTTTATCTTTGACTTTTGATATATGACAGAACTTTTGAGAATGGGGAAGGGATGTGTACTTTTTTTCAGTTGTACAGAGCAGGAGAGTTACATCATATTAGCTGGAATTATTGCTATTGTCTGTTTTTGAAAAATATGTATGGAATATTATTCAGCTACCCCAGAAAATGCATTTGTATGTCAAATTGATAAGTTGTGGAATATGACGATTGAAATTTACGGTCAACTTAATGGACTTGAGAGATATCCAGGGAATCAGCAAAGCACCTTTCTGTGTGTGGCTGGGTGAGTTGTGAAGATAAAACTCTAGCTACACTATCAAGTACTGTTATAGGTTGTGTCTAGGTAGAATAGCCGTACCTTATATGATCATATATGGAGCTTTGGGCAACTGATTCTATCATAGGAGCGTGATAATCCTTAGAGTTCGAGTTTGTAGCTGAATTGCTATTTGGAGATGGGATCTGGTCAGGCGAGGTGCTTCACTGCGCATGTGTGCTGGAAGGGTTTATTTTTTTCCTGCTGCTCTGCCGTGATCTGCTTCTCCTTTGCCGTGCTGCCTGGCCTTGGAGCTGCTGTGCTATAGGATATGACACCTTCTCAAACCTCAAGCCAAAAGAAAGTTACTTCTTTTATACGGTGTATGTCAAGTATTGTGTCTCAGTGAGAAGAAGGTTCCTAAGGCATGTCTTCGCATTGTTCCCCTGCTCTGTCATAGAGACAGCGCCATGAGCTGAGCAGCGCTGCTCCGTTATGCCCTTCTGCCACGACCTCTCCTCCTTGGGGTCAGGGGAGCGTGAACTGAAGCCTTTGAAACCGTGCGTCAATTACTCTTCCTCAAGTTGTGAGTGCCAGGTATTATGCTCTAGCAAATGGCCAAACTGATCAATAAATTCTCAAGGGAAGTGAAATCGCCCTATCTTAGACATAACCTGCATGTCATTGTTATTATAACACATTCATAACAATTAAGGTGGAAAATCAAGCTGAATGTCCTTTAATGGACGAATAGATAAAGAAAATGTGTCATTTACATAGTGGAATATTATCCAACTACAGTGAAAAATGAGATTTGTCATATGCAGCAAATGGATTGAACTATAGAAATCTTATTGGTAGCGCTTGTAATATCTAAAGAATCATCAATAATTTCACTCCTGGAAATGACAATTTTATTAATATGAACAATGTTGTAAAAATATAAAATTAAATAATGTTAAGTCATTTATCTTATGTCATTAATGTTCACTTTGAGAATGAACAGAGAACAGAAACATGTATTTTAGCTTATGAAAATTATCATAAAATATAACATTCATGTATTTCCTGAGACAATTAATTGACTCTTCCCCAAGCCAGAACTGATTAATCCATATTTACCTAAGAATAAATTACTTTAATTAGTTTGAAATACAACATGCAGGAAGGAATACAAACCACAAGAATACAAATCATCAATGGAATGAAAACGTCTTCTGCATTCTCTCCAAAAGAAATGATTCCCTCCAAAGGGAGTGATCATATGTAGACTTGCAATAGCTCATGTTGTGTCTGTTTTGGAAACATGCATTTAGATACATTTTGCATTCCGTGAATCTGGTCTACTTCACTAATAATAACGTTTTTGAGATATATCAGATTTCAAAATCAATCATGCAATTTACTACATTTACAATATAAAGCACAATGGAGTTATCATTTCAATAGATTAAAAAAGAGCATTTGACAAAATTCGAAGATATTTTGTAATTAAGATTTTAGCAACTTGGACTAGAAGGAAAAGATCATTAGTCAGTTAATAGGTGAACAGATGTCCAAAATGTCAATAGCTAAACCGAAGAAGTAACCCAAATGCCCATCAACTGAAGAATAGATAAAAAAGATGTGTTTTCTTTTACACAATCGAGTATTACTCAGCTATAGAGAAAGATAAACTCGAAGCTTTAATTGGTGAATAGATGCAACTGGAGACCATACTTACGTGAAATATATATGTATATGTATATGTATGCTAATAATACATGAAGACTAGTCATTTCTAAAATTATACTGTAATATTTTGTGTTTCACTATATATTTATGATTTTTACAATTCTATAGATTCATATAGTCCTTGACCCTGATATCCTCTATATAATGAGTGAGGAATTATAATTAAAGTTACATATTACTAGATTAACCCTTTATTATTATTTTTGGTGATTTAGGTGAAGCTGGTAATCTAATCATAGTTAAGATGGTTGTGTTATTTTTATTTATTTTTGGTATGTTCCATCACATATCAAAATTTGTGGTTTCTTAATGCAAATATTGCCTTTAATTTAAACTAATCAGCACTGCTTTTGATCCAATTCTTTTATACCATTACTTTGTTTTTTCACTATAATTCATATAGTATTTATTGTGAAGTAAGTTCTACCTATAATATTTAAAAAAAGAATTCCTCTACATAATATATGGTGGCAATGTGGTTATAAGTTTTTCTGTTTAACAAAGCAGAACACATTTAGGAAATAGCATGCTTACGTAAAAACAATTAGCAAGGCAGAATGTACTTTGAAAATAAAAGAAAATAAAATATACTTTTTAAAAGTGAAATTGCATTATCTTTAGTTAACATAATTTGAATTTACTTTCTAGTATCCGTATATGCACTCCCAAGTAAGTGCCACCAAAGCTCAGTGCTAAACAGTGAAAACATCAACAAAAACATTTGTTTTCCATTTCTTTTTGATATTTTGAAAATTATGGTGTACAACATGTCAGCAATTTTGTTTACTTTTAGTTGACGATGAAATGAGTGTGGGTTATTTACTTAAATTGGTGAATAATGGAAAAAAATGATTAGTGAATGATTCATTTTACAAGAAACTGTCAGACATCAGCAAAAATCCTCATTCACCACACTAATTATAAAGGCTGTCAATGAACACAGCACACAGCAGTAAATACAGGCATTTTGCAGTTGATTATTGAGAAATACATGTTTGATTTATCAGTGTCTCACAGAATTGCACGTGAACACATACCCTTCTGTGTTTTACATATATCCTTCTAATTTCATTTTCTTCTTAATTAAGTTAGTAATTCCGAGGGTTTACTGTTAGGGTCTATTTCTATTGCAACCCCCCAAACACTCATTCCGTCCTGAGGGCTCTGACTTCCTCAACACGTCTGTCTACTGATGAAGCTGTAATGTAGTGGAACTACAGGGAGGTCATGAAAATTCTGAGGGTGGGGCCTGACTGAAGGGAGTGGGTGATGGGCTGTGACCCTGGGGAATATGAAGATGGTGTCTGTCCTCTTTTCCACTGGCGCTTTTTCTTTAATTAAGTTTCTAGGCTGGCTTGAGTTCGAACTGTCTCCCCAAATTCACTCCGGCCATGAGATTTCCACTTGACCCAGGCTTAAAGCCATGATCCAAACAGACATGGTCTGTGATCTCTGAAACTATAAGCAAAAATAAACTTCTCCTCAAGTTGTTATTCTCAGTTATTTGGTCATGGGAAGAATACCTAAGATATACTCTATGATTTCAGAATAAACATCGTTGTCAAACAGATAATGATTTGGTGACATATTCAAAAGAATTTTTAGGATGTCCCTTTAATTTTATTTCTATAATTTGAGACAAATTTATGTTTTTAGTGCATCCTACGTTAAATTCCTTATTTCCATGAAGCTAAGAAAATGTTGGTCAGGTACAGATCACATATGTTCCTTAATGTAGCATCAGAACTTAGTGTCCTATATTCATCCCTTAGTAAGTCATTCAGAAAGCTGTAGATACATACACTAATCCCAGCTTACAAAAGTTTAAATTTATAAACATATTTTAATTGCTTTCAAACTGAGAAATTACACATGCAGTTCTTATTATAGTATCTGTAAAGAAAGGGGCAGTAAATTACAAGCCTTAGTATCTGTACTAAAATATATAGCAACATGTGCATAAAACTTCTGATTTATAACTTTAACATTATGTCAAATTATTTAAGCAGGAATACTAATCTTAAGTTGTGATTTAAATTAATGGTTTGTTTTCTTTTTCCAAAAGAAATTTTTCACATAGTAAATGAAGACCTCCATGTATAGCAGAAAAACTCAATAATCGAACAATTCTCTTCTTACAAGATGGAATAGATGTATTTTCCCTAATTTTTTCTACCACTTCAGTAAGAGTAAAATTTCTAGATTGCAGTTGTTAATAAACATAAGACTTTGGAGAGCAGAAGGAAGAGAGCAGACTGCGCAGAGAATTCAGGGCCTAATGACAAATACGGCAGTGAATCATTTGGGCTTTTGTTTTGCTTCATTCATCCCAGATTTGGAGCAGAAGAAGACACCAACCTGGAAATGCCGCCAAATGTAGACAATAACACCTCCAATGTTCATTCTCCAGACAAAGAACGAGGACACGTCAGCAAACAACACAGGAATGTTTGATGTCAACTGCTTTACTCCTGTCAAATATGACAGAACACGTGTACCCCAACCTCTTCTCACTGGAGTAAAACCTGAATAGATACCCTTGTTTCCACCCTCCTCAAGCTATAATGTGGTGTTGCAGCTCTCTAGGGTCACTCTTTCCCCAGATATTTCGGGGAAGACCAGTTACGAAGGTGGGGTTTTGATCCCCAGGGAGTATGAAAAGATCCCCCACCTCTTCTGTCAATTATAAGGAGTTGTTCTACAGAGTTGGATTTCCATTCCATCTTGCAGTAAAGAAGAGCTGGCCCATCTTTGGAGGGTGATTTCAGAGACAGACTAGCAGAAAGTCAGGAATTACCTCCACATCCAGGTAATCATGAGATCAACAAAGTGAGCAGTGAAGGTCAGATAGGGAGCAGAAGTGACATATTCTTATCCTTCCCTGCAAGAAAGGTATTAGATGGGCCCAATTCTTACCTCTGTCAGAGTAATGAGGATTCCTAGGGACTCCACAAGGTCCATTTGCAGAACCTGGATCTGTGATAGCTCACCACAGCTTTGCAAGGTGTTATCTTGGGAAATCGAATAAAAGACAGGCAAGCTTTAACTTTTTCCATGACTACACGTGAACCCACACTTTTTAAAAGTTACTTTAGAAATATTTCTTTGTTTTGTTCTTACCATTTTTCTGAAAATTCCTTTTCTAAGGTGTGCTATTGTCTCAGCTTCACGCATAGGTTGGGATAATACAATACCAAAATATACACACCTTATAAAGAAAGGTTTATTTGGTTCATTATTTTGGGGACTATGATTTCAAGTACATGCTGCTCCATCTGGTGGGGGACTCACGCTCTGTCTCACATGGCAGATTGTATCATGTGTGAGAGTGAGAGTCACATGGAGAGAGAAGAAGCAGTAGAGTGAGCTGGAGTGCCACGCTCCCTGTATATCAACCTGCCTTGGTAACCAGTGCAGTATCACAAGACCCGTCAGCTTCCTTGAGAGGTCTCAATCAGCTTCCACTAGGACCCTCTTCTGAAAGATTCCATTTCTTTTTAACATACCTGAACTAGCACCAAGCTGCCCGAATATGATCCTTGGGGAAAAATCATATCCAGATCTTAGCAACATTGACTAGATTTTGATGATCTGATTTTTCTTTCAATATAAATTTTGTCACTTTGTGAGAAAACAAAACTGCATTAACTTACCAAGCTACCTTATGAAGAGTTAAGTCAATTAAGCACTCTAATATATAGCACTTAATTTTTCTTTTAAATCATAAGAAAGATGGAGTTTGTCACAGTCTAATTAGAAGGGTACATTTGAGTTTGACATAGATGGTGATTTCAAGTTGATCTGAGAGATAGCACCCACATTTTAAAAAATCAGACATTAAAGCAGTGAACCCAAATAATCAAATCGAAGGCCCTCACAAGAAAAGAACATTCCTAACACAAAATTTAAAAAGTAAAAATAAGAAAGCCAGAGGATTAAAAAGAATTGAGGAACAAACCTGTCAAAAGCCTTGATGCAAGGAGTTGTAATAGAAATTCTCACCCTTTAAGTGAGTGGTAACAACAGCTTGTTAAAGATGCCTCTCCCCTCCGAAGTAAATAGATAGGAGCCTATTAAAGGGCCAGGCTGAGCTTAGAAGTCCAAAGCTGAGGTATGATCGTGTGGCCAATTATTTTCTGATAATTCGAGATATTTCTGAAAGACATGGACTAGAGTAGTAGCTGTAATAATAGCGCTTATTCTAAACGATATTTTTGAAAATAAAATGAAATTTGTAGAGATTTTGTCTGCATAGTATGTAGATGCAATGATAGTAATTATTTATATTGGTAGGATTGTCACTTAAAATATAAATATTTTCTCTTGACTGATTTCTCTTAACAGTTCCCTCACAGTCCTCCATGATTCTGGTACCATGTTTTCCTGAGAGAACCAATGAATTCTGTTTCCAGCTCTCCAAAATTAGAAAGGATTTATTGCTCCAAACACCAAAATTAATTGTAATTTGGTCATTGTTAGTGCACTACAACATTTCTTTCTTAAGTCACTAAGCTCTCCTTTTTTAAAAAAAATATTGCTTTTTATTGTTTAAGGTATGCATTTCCAGTTATTCCAGAACCATTTATTAAAAAGATAAGCTTTTGTCATAGATAAGGTAGTTATATTACTTAAACATCTATTCTTCTCTTCGGATTACCTATCTACTGTGTTGTTTTGCACCCAAACCACATTCTCTTATTGTAGAATTATGCTAACTTGAGATTCAGGACACTTAATGCTGATTTTGTTCTTTCTCAAGGTTACCTCAGCTTCTTCAAATCTTTTCCCTTTCTAGATAACTTTCATAGTCAAAGTCTCTTTGTCAGTTTTTCATACATAAACAAGCACTTGGAATTCATAGCAATTGCACTGAGGAATAGTAATCCACGTGGAAGAGAATGGCATGGAACAAAACTGAATAAACCCAGTCATGATCACGAACACTTTTCCTTTTTTTAGGAAGTCAGTAATTGTCTTAGCAATGTTTCCAGTTTGGATATATGTATTTGGTACTGGGATCAAGCTCAGGACCTTGCACTTGCCAGACAGGCAGTTGTGCTGCTGAGCTATATCCCACTGGGTAAAACCTTTGACATATGTCTTCAGCATTGTTTTATTTATTTGAAATTTTGAAAGCATGATATATATTGATATTCTAACATTTTACCTATTTTAATATTTTCTGGATATGTAAGCTATTTTATTATGTTGACCCAGCATCCATGGGTGTTGTGAAATTTACTTCTTACTACTAATGATATATTCATTATTTTGCTTCTATTTGTTTTGCAATGTTATTTTAAAGTCAACTTCAATTTAAATACCACCTTTTACCATTTGAAACAGATCTAAAGCTGAGACATTCCCTGTTCCACATAAATGGCCATCAGCCTTTTTATTTACCAGTCTTACTGACATCCTATGAGTCTGATCCTTTTGTGGCTTCAGAGATTCTTTTTACAATAATCAGTCATTCTCTCCAGACTTCTGTAACTTCTTTCCTGCAGATAGGGTTTTGTTTTGAGTTCACAGTCTTTTGTGTAATTGTATCTTTTTCATTATGAGATTGAAAAGTAACCTATTTATTTTTGTCCATTCACATAGCATTAGTGATAGGAATTATGTGGAACTTAGATGTTTAGGTGCTTTTCTTTAATGTTGAAAACTGGACAACTTGAAATTGCTATTTTTCAGTATTTCTTTTTCTAAGTAATTTTAAAACATTGATATATTCGGAGGTAAAATATGTTTTCCCCTAAATATTTCTCTCAGAAAGCACCAAATTTAATAAATTTGTTGAATTGTTAATTGGTGTTTTACTTGTACTTTTAAATTAATTTTATTGGTTCTTTTCAGATATACATAATAATCACATTCATCGGAGGGAATTTGTACCTGTACATAATATATATATTGATTCTTCTTTTTTCCCCATTCTCCTCCCCCCTTCAACCCCTCTTTCCCTCCTTAGGAGAAACAAAACTTTTGCTTCTGTTTTCCTTCCTTTGTCATTTTCTCTTCTTCCTTCTTTCTCCTTCTCTCTCGCTATTCCTCTTCCCATTTGAATAGAGAAAAATGTGATTTTTTAATACATTGGAATACTACCCAGCCATGAAGAAGGATAAATTTGACACATTTCTAGGTAAAGGGACCTTGAGATCTCACTCTTAAGTGAAATCAGTTGTGTAAATATCATATTTTTTCCTCTGGTGTGAGAAAGCAAAAATTAAAATAGGGACCAAAATGTATATCAGATATTGTTATGCAAGAAGAAAATATTGATTGACTTTTTCCAAAACAAGTCCTTTCCAAATGTAAAGATGACTTATAAAATGTTGGAGGCACTGACAGCAGTTTTAAGGTTAAGTGATGAAATTCAATTTGTCCCACATATTCTAATTTTCAGATAAATTTTAGGTATAGGTGAAATGGCAATTCATAATTGTACCCTGAACAATGTTTTCATTACTGATTTTGGAAAGAGGTTAATAAAATCATGCAGAACCATCCATACATGCATTCTCTAATATTAATACTGTGTTACCTTTAATATGCCATTTGCCACATTAAATGCTGGCAAAATAGTAAAATAGATAACATGATAAAATACAAAACCTAATGATCAATCTGCACACATCAGCTAATGCAAGTTTGGTTTCAAACGAAATAAGGTATAGTCAGCAAAAACATGAGAAAAGGTGAAAGAGGTAAGACTGATACACAGAGTCCACGGGCGTGTGAATGTGGTTTTTCTAGGGAGTTAGTTCTAATAAAAACACTGATTTCCTGTAGAGTGAATTAAGGGTGGAAGATCAGGTTCTCCTCCTAACACAGAGAAAAATAAAACGATAGAAAAAAAGAAGACAGTCTTTTATTATTTGCTAGTCTTAAAATCATTTTAAAGTGAAGTGTACTGGTTGGTGGAGAATCGGATGAAAACTTGACCACATGGATGAAAGTTCTACAGGAAAGCCTTTGACCACCTGTCATGTAAACGCATTTTCAAGATGCTTCATAGAAATGATATCATCTTGGGGAGCAGAGGGTCACAAACTGCCATTTCCATACTTAGTTATAAAACAAATAATGCCTTTCCAAAAACGTGATAAACATATTCATTCTTACTGCTAGAATAATCAGTTTGCTCAAGGAACTCTGAAGAACACCTCGCTTTGAAAAATAATATATTGCATTACATATGTTAAATATTCAACTGATAGTACAGGTGATAATAACCTTCAACATTTTATCATTAATTTTAAATTGTCCATTATTAAAAGTGCAGAATAAGCATTAAGAAGACATTGCTATTTTATTTACACACACTTCAAGGTAATAGGGAAAAGTCCATCATAGTCTCCTTGTGGCCAGTTAAGAGAAATGGCAAAGTACATCACATCATATGCAAGGAGAATATGAATTTAAAGTTATAAAATCTTCTATACTAATTGCAAACCATACCACCTACTGAATTTCTTTTCTAAGTCAAATTATTATAGGTTGTAAACCAGCCATAGATAGGGGTAAGATAAAACTTTCAAACATGTTTCTACTCAGACAACTTGGTATGGCTAATTTAGATCTAATAAATTATAAAATTAGCTACACAGTATTGAGTTGGTCTTAAAAGTTATTTTCTAGTTGGACATGATGCAAATTTAAAAATTACAGAAAATATTAAAATAAAGATGGTAAACATAGAAACTGGTTTAATATAAGAACACAAGGAATTGAAAACAATGATCAAGATTTTATTTCCACTATAATGTTTGCTTACTTTCTCTTTTATCATTTATTATTCTTAATATGAAGAATGATATAGATGAATTCAATGCATATTTCAGAATTATTGTTACAAATAATACATGTTGTGTTTACTTAGGTGATTATCAAAACAATGATTTTTTAAATGCCCTTTTTGAGTCAGTTGTCTTCCCCCAGAAGATCAAAGCTGATCACATTGTACTATAGACAATATTTTTGTGTTTTACTAAATTCATAGTCTATAGCTAAATATATTTGTTTTGTTTGTTTAAAATCATCTACTCCTTTAACAATGAAAGACTATATATTTTTTTCCTCATGATCCTCAATGCTTTTAAAAATGAGTTATACATTCTTTACTGTTTCTATGTTACCTTAATGCTGCCCTGAAATCTTCTACTTTAAACAAATCACTATTTTCTGTGTGACATGCTGTTGACACACTGAAACTTTAAGAGACAATGGCGTTTCAGCTTCTGCTCCGTGAAAGATTGGCTGGGTTCTTAGGGAAGAGAACTATCCAGCAGAATAACACACACACCTGCAGCCAGTGTGTGACATGAGATGAACAGCTCTTCCAGTGACACGAGATTTAGGTCTCCTTATTAACTGAGGATCACTTGGTAAAAGATGCCTGATCCATCTATCATTTTGAACTTTGCTCACATTAATGTTTTTTGAGTGTAGCTATGTTGGTACTTAGCTTTAGTTGAGAAGTTAGCAAATTAAGGGCTGCACCCTGAATCTGACCACAAGTTTTGTTCTCTTAGTTGGCTTTGAAATGACTTTGGGGCATAACGGACTTAGAAATGGAAAAGTAAAAAAAAAAAAAAAAAAAAAAAAAAAAAAAAAAAAAAAAAAAAAAAAAAGAAATGGAAAAGTACAGGCAACTATGCAGAAAACCATAAAAGCTTGCCATGCAAATGGTCACAATTAGAGACCATACTCATAAGTGAAGTAAACCAGATGTGCATGTGCAAACAGCGTATAGTATCATTACTGTAGGAAACTAGAGGTGAGAATATAGATCGGGAGAGATGAAGGGAGACTGCTCAAGGGTAGAGAGCAATCAGGATGAAGGGAAGGAGAGCAGGAAGAGGGGGATAGCTGTGTAGGTATGTATGTATGTGCGGGATGGCTGACATGGTTGCACTGTTGTCTCATGTCATATTGATGTGGGAAACAATCGGTGATTAGTTGTTTGATCAACCTTGTATGTCTATTTGTATTGTCCTGAGTATACACTTTGAAGCTACCAACATGTAATACAACAACCACTGTGGATCCCCTGCCACCTTATCTGTAGTTCGGTTTTTGTACTGTTCTTGTGCTACTGTGTGTATGTTTGTTAGTGCTTTTGTTCTTCTACTTTTAAAATAAAAAAATAAAAAATAAAAAAATAAAAGCTTGCCATGAAACTTCATAAGTAAATATATAAAAACTAAACACATTTCTAACATGAAAACATTCCAAATTCCTTCAAATATTAACCTTATTTTAGGGATTTCTAAACAGTTTTAGCTCACATATTAATAACTTTTAATGCATCAATTGGTTATAATTTTATGTGTAGTTTTTATTTAATTACTACATTTTGTTTTATATACTGAAAAATGGCAGCCACGTTTTTTGCTGTTGATGTTGCTGTTATCTATGAATTGACTGTCAAATAAATATCATTAACCAAAAAATATTTTAGGTCATTTTCTTTAAAGGAAAGGAAATATCCCATTGAAAATGACAAGCCTAACTGGTTCATGCAATTGCCTTAAAAAAAAGAGGAGTTTTCCTTTCGTGCCATGTGTGCGGTCTGTTCACGTTGGATTGCAGTTGGATGGGAACGGTGGTCTTACTTATGGTCAGTTTGAGTGGGGACGCCTAGCTGACCTGAGTCAGCATGGTTCTGGGTGTGGAAGACCCACCTTAGGATTGTTTCTGGAATGGCTTAGAGGAGAACAAAAGGGGAAGATTACATGCTGCCGATTCATCTGAAGAAGCTGCTTTTTGGCAGTATCTGTTCAAAAAGGTTTTGTGTGCTGTCTTCCTTTGGGAGAATTTCGGTCCTTGTCTTTATCTTGGACATTGTCTCCTGACTCCAGTGCAGATCCCTCAGCCCGGCGCAGATCCTTCACCCTGTAGGCACAAACTTTCTAGTTTTCACCGCTGACTTTTGGGACTTTCTAATGCAGAAATGGACTTTCATGTGACGTCCTGGGCTCCAAGCTCTTTCCTGGATCCTTTGGGTCTCTAGTGTGTTGGAGAAGTTGGTACTCTTCACCATCTAACTCGAGTAAACATTGATTAATTCAATGGGACAGATTAATTCTATTTTACACGTTGAGAATACATTCATGTGTCCCATCATGCAAACTGAGATTTTAAATCACTCTCAATTTATTTCCAGATTTAAAAAACAACCTCAGTAATGAGTCAAAAATGTTACCACAAATGAAGTACATTGATCAAAACTACTATAATTTCACTAGAAAATCAGCTAGGAAAGGGGATACTAAAAGGGGCAAAGTCATTAATAAGTCCTAAAGCGAAGTCATTCCTGCTTTGGTTTGGATATTTATGTCTCTTCTTATTCATGTGTTGAAACTAAATCCCCAGTGTAGTGGCATTAAGAGGTGACTTTGTTTTTTTGTTTTTTTTTTTTTTTTAATTTTAGAAACATAAAAGTACAAAAACATATTGACAAACAGACACTCATTATCATAGAAAATAGTACAATCACAACTAATCTATAGACAAGGTGATATGGTCTCAACAGTAGTTGTTGCTTTATCCATTGATATCTTCGAATTGTAGATGTGTGGACCCATATACAGACACTTTGGAAGATCGTAAAGCAATAAAAGCTTGGCACTTGTGGGCGGGGTTGGTAACTAGATAAAACAGTAAAAGATATCTGAGAGAGACTGTCCTTTGCTTCAGGAAAAAGGAACTGCCTGTGAAGGCCTGGGCCGTTAACAGACAAGGACTCTTCTGATGCTTTTATCTTGAATTTCCCAGCTTCCAAAATGTTGATAAGCGAACACATATTTCAGTTATTTATAATTATAACAACCAAACAGAGTAAGACAGTTCCTTAATAAAAAAATCTATTACTGAAACAAAATCTGTGTATGCCATCATCCCTTGGCATAACTTTATTCTGGAAGAAATAAGTAAGAACTTGCACATTAGGGGTAGAAATGCCACAGCTAATAAATTAGTTGAGTCAGACAGCTTTTTTGATGTCTGAGAACTTCACAGGATTCCTTTTGGCCATTAAGTGAACTACAACTCTTCAAGTAGATAATAGCTCCATAGAGCTCTACAGAAAGAACCTGAAAGTCAATGAGTATTTGTAGATTGATGCTCAATATTTATCTGTTTTGAGGGAGCATTTACTAGATGTATTTGAGCTGAGTGGGGAATTTTTTTAACTTCTCACTTTAATTATTGTGTGATTCCTTCTACCACAAAATCAAAATAACATAGTGGTGCTTGGAACATGCAGGATTGGAATGTTGAAGCCCTTGCTCACAATGGGCATTTGAACCTCAGATTCTGTAGTTGCAAAGTGTCTCTGGGCATCTAACATATGCTGACTGTAAGATTAACTGTTGCCTTGTGGCATGTAGGGAATATTTAATGCATGTGAATAATTCTAAGGAAGTCCTCTTATTCTAGTAAAACTGATAGCAAATCTGGACGCTAATCAACTTCATCATTTGTTAGCAATAGTGAATCTGATCCTCCTTAACAGATAATTATCTTTCTACCAAAAGTAAGGCTGTTGTATGAATTTCAACAAAACTTTAATGTTATGACATGCATTTGCAAAGCTGGTTTTGACAATACACTGTATGAATAAGATGTTGGAAAAACACCTGAATTAGAGTCATTTGTAATGGCTATGGATGGAATGTAATCTCTGCTGAAGAAACTAGAAAGAACTGAAACTTAAAGTGGCTAACATGGATTGCTCAGGCATTCTGAGGGAAACTGGTTTCTGTGGATTTAAAACATAGGTTTAAGTGGTAGATAGCATGACTATCTAAGCAATAGGCAAAAAATTCCAGACACTAATTAACTTCACGATTTGGGGCTAATCTTTTAATCTTGTTCTCAGTGAATTGCATGCAGATTGAGGTAAATGACATACAATTTCTTTCCAGAAAATTTATTTCTGGGATTTCATAGAAAAATATTGTATTTTTGGATAGAGTGTGACAATAATACATAGAATCAATTCACATAAAACATGCTTCAGAGCTTAGTTTTCTTAAATTTGTTCAAATTAATTCTTCAACAATTTAGCGAAATAAAAAGACACACTAGAGAACAGAGTTAGAATATCATTGACCTTTACATAATTGTCAGTAAGGTTACTAACAACAAAAAGCAGCTTTGCAAATGCATATTTTAACACTAAATTTTTGTTGAAGTTGGTACAACAGTCTTACTTTCCATAGGAAGATCATTATTTGTTAAGGAGGATCAGGTTCACTATTGCTAACAAATTATGAAGCTGATTAGTGCCTGGAATTGCTATTAGTTTTACTAGAATGAGAGGACTTTCTTAGAATTATTCAAATGTATTAAGTATTCTCTACATACCACAAACTTGAGCAGTTACATTGAGAAGAATAGTTTTGATCCACTTGTATGGACTTATCAATTACAGGTTCAGCTGAACAAAATTCCAATTTTGAAGGTCAAAAATAATCAATGTGAGCAATTTTGCATGACACATACTTATCATGCAATACACAGAAGTGCAAATGTACACAAATAGAATGACTGTGAGGTAGTATTGTATACTTAGTTTTTGAGCAACAAAATGTAATCTCATGATAGAATTTCTGTTAAATCTTCAAGGAAGAAAATCCATATTCTTTACTTAAAAGAATAAAAATAGTCATTTTTTGGCTCACACAGTCGCTGAACTTTTTACTATTTCAGAGAATACCTCTGATGAGGTTGAGATATCCCTTTTGGTCATTTCAGAATGAGAGCTAGGGAGGGGCAGGGAGCTGCCCTTATGGGTTATATCACCCCATGGCAGACAGGAATTATAGCTCAACAACAGGACTTCGCACAGTTTCTGGACATGTGTGATCATTAGTTGTTGCAAAATTACTGTTTTGAATCCCTTTAGTTTGTGTAAATTGTATCAACAGCTTATCTTGATAAAGCTGGGAAGCAGTCTAGAAGTTTCGACTGTCCTTTCCTCCTACATCAACTGAACACCCCTATCATTACTTGCCTGGGCCAGTTCTCTGATTATATCCTTGTCACAGAAACTGTATTTCCTTATTTAGAAGGTTGCAGCAACTAAGCAGACACATTTCATTCATTAGTTTTGAAAACCATAGATTTCTTACCTAGAGTGTGAGTTGGGAAATGTTCACCTTATTCTCTTCATTTATAGTTTTTCCTAAAGTTTCAATACATCAATATTTTCTTATCTATTTTTGTACAGTATTTTCTATTTGAGTCTAAATAGGCTTCTCTCCTAACTCATAGCCAGCTGTTACAGTGACATGTGCAAGGATTTTAAATCATCTCTCTCCTGTATCATACTGTCCTTGATACTAATTTCACTAAAGAGTGTGTAATATACGGATTTAATTATTAATCTAGAAAATGTTAGTCCTGTTTGTATCTTATTGAAGATTAAATGTCTACTCTCCAGTGAGCTATGGTCCTTTGGAGTCTTTAGGTCCATTTTATAATTTCTGTAGAATCAGAAAACTGTCAGTCAAACTGTCTGTCCTTTATTTATGGATCAATACAATAGTATAGTGCAATTGTTCTAAAGTTACTAGCAAGTAAGGAGGTTGTTCTGAGTCTAGCATGGATTGACTCATGTCACACCTGTCCTGGGAGGAAAGAGTACTAAAATTATATGGGCAATATAAAAATAGTGGGTCTGGAAAGAAAAAAAAAATCTTTATCTTTTTTTCTGAGTTATTTCCCAATACAGTTCTGAAAGCCAGTGAATGCTCTGGCTACAAACAACTTATTGTGGTAAAGGTGGGATGGCTGAATGTTTTAACAACACTGCCAAGTGAAAAGGGGTGGGCGGTGTTTGTACACAAGCATGTAAGCAAGGATTAAGTGGGAAACATGAAAAAAAGCTGTGATTGTTTGTAAAATTCATAGGATTAAAAATAAAAGGCGGGTTTGAAAAGAAAGCTTTACGCTATTTGCATCAAGTCTCAAGCATTGTAAATGTGTATATTTAAGCAAAGGAAATGGCAGCATTAGTAGCTGACCATTGAATTTCAAGTTCTAAATCAATGTTGATGTAGGCAGGCCTAGAGGAAATGCTGCAAGCAGGGTCTGATAGCTGCCTGTTTTTCATAGATTTCTTGGTCATTTTTACAGCCCAGAAAAGTCTTCGGTTTTGTTTAGTTGGCAATGCTGAGCATTTTCTTCCCCCCTAGAACTTGCAGATGAGCCACAAAGCAGTGGGTCCCCTTCCCCAGAGTCACCTCATTACTGAGCCTCCCATCCCGAGTGGACCTGCACAGCATAAAACACGGTAGGCTTGTTAAAAGATTCAGCCACATCCCATGATTAAAAACAGAAAAAAAAATGGCTCTAATGTTTTGTGCTCATTAGCAAGTCTTGCTTTTCCATGAGGAGACCGTTAATTTTGTTTCTTCCTCATAGATAATGATTCACATATATCAACACAACTTCTGATTCTCAACTGAAGGCAAAATTTCCCTGTGGCTCAATCAAGGTAGTGGAGCTCAAAGTCCCTGGAAGACAAGCTGCCTTGATTTGATCTCTGCAGCAATAATCTGTAGAAAGAAAATATCACATTTCTAGCACACAAATGGCGATTCCACTAATTATTGAAACCCATTCTCCGGTTGGCATTCACTAGTGTGCTCTGGAGAATCTGTTCTTATTTGCAAACTATGTTCTTTTATGCCAGATGAAATTTGATGTTTACATCAATTTGAATTAAAAAACAAGACATCATATTCTCTGATAAATATGTGTTTATCGCATGAGTGCTTAAACTTATACTTCATCTTATAGCAAGATGAGATGTGTGATAAAATAAAGGGGGAAAAGGGGAAGTGCTGAGAAGGATTCTTAGGTTTTGAAAGGCAACAAACTCTGAAAACAGGTGGAAAAAATCTTATTTACCATTAATACTCCAAAACTATTCAAATGTGTAAACTGAAATTTTAAGAGGATTATGTATTTATATAGATAAATATTCCTGTAGCCATATACTAGAAGGCTATTATCAGTTTTTCAATTTCTTGGTCAAAATTCAGGACTCATTTTAACTCATTTTTTATAATAGGCATTTGGTTTGATTTTACACTTGATCTTAGCCAAAAGGCCGAGCAGCGATTTTTGGGTTGATTTTAACTTAAAATATTGAAAAAAAATTATTTTCCTATTCAGTCATCTTAACTACATTTAAATTTGTATTAGTTAAACTTATAGTTAAAGATATAACTACAGATACAAGATTAACTAATGAACAGGTAACTTGCTGCCTTATAGAGAATCCACATTATCTTTCAGAGGTGTGTGTGTGTGCATGTGTGTACATGTCTGTATAAATGAATGTTTAAAATAAACATAATGAATGCATTAGCACATATACAATGATGATGTGGTATGTAAGTTCCCCTGTGTTTGATCTGTTTTAGCACAAATATAATTGCCCTTATTTTTACAGGCTAATGTTAAGGGAACTAACTCATGTGCTCTTGTTTTTTGCTGTAGTACCTTTCTTTTTATCCCTATTGCAATGCTCACTTGCAATTTCTTCTTCCTTTTCCCCATATTTTGAAAATTTTTCTTTCAATCTCCAACCATTGGAGTTGGAAACATACTTTTGTTCTTACAGGATTTTTACACTGACTGTGATTAGTTAGATCATTATTTTTTGATTACTTGCCACATAGCAGGCAAAAGTTCTCCATTATAAACTCCTGGACCAGCTGGAAATCTTACTCATTCTACTAAAACAAAGCTTCTATGTTCTTCAGGAGAATGAAGCCTGTGTCCTGTGATCATAAAAGAGTTCAGGACTGGTCCCAGGAAAAAATCTCCCTATCTATTGTTTGCTTTGAATTACTCCATCCATTATATTGTGCAGTATCACTAGTATGGTCCAAATTGGTCTGCAATTAGGTTTAACAACTTATAAACTAAAATAATTTTTAAAAACTCAGTGTTCAATAAAATGCATGTCAATCCTGTGAGAATCTGTACTCTCTCTACAACAGTGAGAAATTCCTTTTTTCTTTATGAATCATAAAAGCAAATAAAAGGTAGAAAAATTGAGTCAGCCTAGAATTACTTAAATTTTGTATAAATGTGTTTATTAAAATCTAAAAGAAATGAATAGCCAATGTAATATTTAAGTTCCAGTTCAGGCCATCTCAGAGGCTGCTATAATTTAGATGTGAAATAGTCTTCTAAGACCCATACTTTAAAGGTTTCATTCTCAGCCAATGGGAGTGGAGACTTTGAGAGTCAGGAGACAGTGGAAAGTTGTTGTTGATCGACAACATGGCCTTGAAAGAGACTGTGGGTCCTGGACGCTTCCTCTTTCTCTCCTTTGCCTCCTCTCCATGGGGTAAATTGGTTTACCACGCACTGTCACCATATGTGCTGTCTTTCCAGGATCTCAAAAGCCAGGAGTCTAATCATGGATGGACACGTACAACACTATGAGACAAAACACAGCTTTTCTGTTTATAAAATGACAATCGGAGGGATTTGTTACAGTGATAGAAATCTAACACAGTATAAATTATTTAACATGTTTTTTAAAAGAGAAAAATAATAATAACAAAGTAACTGCAACAAAGAAGAGAAGAGAACCACACAAAAACAATAAAAATGATCCAGAATTTCAGTATAAGATAATACGAAATTAACAATGATTTTTCCAATACATACTGTTATCCTCAAGGAAACTGCTCAGATACCAGGTGTAATAATGCAAAATTGATCAAACTGTTAAAGAGGGGGCTGGGGATATAGCTCAGTGGAATAAGCGCCTGCCTAGCAAGTGCAGGGTACTGAGTTTGATCCCCAGTACCACCAAAAAAAAAAAAAAAAAAAAAAACAGTTAAAGAGAATAAAAATAATATAAAATAAGAAATGATACAGAGCTTCACAAAACAAGATGGTAGGATTTCACCAATGATTGTTATATTGCATATTGTTGTCTTCAAATTAGTTGTTCAGATTTCCAGATATAAACATACAAGATTGATCAGAAAAATTTAAGCATCAACAGTTTCATTCAATAAACCAATAGATATCAGCAGTACTATTACCCTAGCTATTTTTGTGTATATATATATATATGTTTTCCTTTTCTTCTTTCTTTTCTTCTTCCCTCCATCCCAGTTGTTCCTTCCCTTTGAACAATTTCTAATGCCTGTCAACTGAGGAATAGATAAAAAATTGATATTTTTGTACAATGGCATATTACTCATCTATATAAAAGATAAACTCCAGGCTTTCATAGATAAATGAATATAACTGAAGACCATACTCATAAGTGAAATAAGTCAGACATGCATGTATAAACATTGGATTGTCTCCCTAGTGTAAGAATCTGGAAGAGTAAATAAAACCTGAAAGGTACAATAGATATTGTAAATGGATATTGTGAAAGGGAAAGAAATTAACATGTTTCTTTTTATCATCTAAAGATTCATTTAGGAAATGTAAATGAAGACCTAATAATTGTACTACTGTTTTAAACTTTAGGACATAGTAATTAAGCAGACTCTTGCCTTCAAGAGCACATATTTGTGGTGTTGGTGTCTGTTATTTCAAGGTTATCACATAATCTAAAATAAATGCAATAATTTTAGGGAAAATAGGTCCTATCAAACAACAAAATTAGATGCTCTGCTATAATAGGAGAAGTGTATAGGTTAATGTGTGATACTGATAATTTATGAAAAATATTGTAAAAAAAACAGATGGCATCTGACCCAACATCTGGTTTTAATTTTGTCTTTCATTGGACCTCTGACTTAATGTATCCAGTATATTTAATAATTTTCTGTAAGATTATGTTAAGGCCAATGAGAAATACTTACAGTATTAAATGGGTTTTCAAAGCTGTTTGAAGGTATTAACTTATCTATGTGGCCTTTCATTATGTGACCTTTACAGTAGAAGCTTGCTACACCCACTCAGATCATCAAGCAGGAAGATAACTACCCACGTTATCAGACCTCCACTTCCTCCTAATGATATGTATGATTCAGTATTTGCTCAATTTTGATTTGGGTATATGTTAGCACAATTAATTCTAAAGGCATTCAGGAAAGCTTGATGAAAAGTTAGGAAGAAACCAACTAATAGAGAACTGCAGAATTTATATTTCATACAGGAGAAATTATCTATGGAGGAAAGAACACTATGTTGTAGCTTCAATATATTTATTTTATATGAATTGTTGAAGGCACAGATGTTTAGGGAACATAGCACTTAACCACCATTCAAGCAACATTGATAGACTTTATGCTAGAACATGACATAGCTTGCTACATGGTCAGTAAAAGTCACTCCAGTTTCTATGTGTAGATATGACTGGGATCATTGTCTAAGAGTGAAAGTAGGTTAAATATGTGAAAAGGAATTCTATTGTTCAAATGTACTAAGTAGAGAAGTAGAAAAGTGAAAAAAATAGTGACGTTTTAAATTTAGAATTTACAGATAGGAACATAATGTATTGATGGGTTGAACATAAAACAAATTATAAAAGAATTTTCATCTCTGTGTTTTAGATTGCTGAAATTGCTCAAACCTCATTTTTAATAGAAACTTTATTCTTCCACTATGTAGTCTTGTATGTTCTGTTCCTTTTGATTTATTCATTTTGAGAACTACCCATTACACAAATCTATATTAAATTCTTGTCACAGTTTTTAAACAAATATTGACTAAAATTAAACTGAGAGAACAAGTGAAGATGGATGTAAATTTGCATTTTATAAATGTAACTTGATTATTTTTATGGTGGAAACATTTGAGGAACCTAAAACTTGATGTTATTTTAGATGGTTTTTCACCAAACTATTTTTAAATTTAGCATGGCCCATTGAATGCTTTAGCATAAAAATAATGTGGTTGTGTTCTGGTGTTCTTTGAAAACATGTGAGCATTCTATCTCTGCTTGATGTATGGTATGTAACTCTCTTAAAAATAATAGAAATTGAATTAATCATCTGTAGAAGTAAAAAACAGAGTCAAGACAGAAACTAGAACAGGCCATTGTGGGAAAGATAAATCCTAGATTTTAAGAACTATCACTGATCTCAAGACCTAAATCCTAGGACTTCCGGGAAGATGGCGACCAGTTGAGCAGCAAAAAAAGAAGATCCTCCCTGATAGAGAGCTCCAGCTCGAGACAAGCTTGGTAGCGCGAGTGACGGGTCCGTGGCGGCGAAGTTCGAACTGAACATGTTGCTCTGCACTGGCCAGGCCATGGCGGGACAGCCCAACTTGCCCTGGCGAGGCACGGGCGGGCCCATAGCGCTGAGCGCCCAAGACGATCGGCACGGTGCGTGGGCAGCAGCTTGGCCGAATCCACACACCCCGAGGGCGCCCGCGGGGGGACAGACACTCCCGCCTCCTAACTCTGCGTGGCTAGCCGGCAGCTGCAGCCAGAAATTGGCTTTTTGGTGGCTGCAGTGTGGGATGGACTCGGAGCCCACGCTCCTCCAGCAGGCCGCGCTAATCCAGCCTGCAGACCAGTGTCCCACTCCGGTCCCCGTCCCCGATGCCGGCACCCTCTTTGGCCTGCAGCCCATGGGCACTGCAGCGGCTGCAATTGGCAACCCCTGCGAGAGTGCTGAGGAGACAGAGAAGTGCTGGGGAGTGGCGGATTGCAGGCGAAGCACAAAATACTAGCACTTTGGGACCTTCCTGCCTGCACGGATTCCAGGACAGGTGAGCTGATTCTGCGCCGCTACCAACTGGATCACTGAGTGGGGGAGGAGCTCAGCCCCCATGCCTGCAGGGACCCCTGGGCGGCTGGGGGAGCTGTTTACATACCCCGGCAAGGTCTCTGGGTAAGGAGTAGCCCAGCCCACAAAGCAGCATCTGAGCAGCCTTTTGAGTGGAATTCTTAGCAGAAAGATTAAGGGACATTCCCCTGAAGAGTAGGAGCCATTGGAGCAGCCTTTGCAACGGACCTTTGCCTGGTGAACTGCCTGGGAAATTTATAGCTCAATAGTTTGAATCTGATATCCAAAAATGGGAAGACAGAAGAACAAAACGCAGTCTCAGAACTCAACCCCACCCAGAACAAGTCCTGCATGCGAGGATATAGGGGAACCAGGAAGCCACACACCTGCAAGTTCTGAAATGATTGCATTAGAAATAAAGAAACATCTCCATCAGGCCATATAAGAGATTAAAGCAGAAATAAGCCACATACCTGCAATTTATGAAACAATTACGTCCAAAATAATGAAACAACTCCATCAGGCCATAGAACAGATTAAAGCAGAAATTAGTCACATACCTGCAATCTTGGAAACGATCACATCCAAGGAAAGAAACAACTCCATCAGATCACAAAAGAGATTAAAGTAGAAATAATCTCTCAGACAAAAAAAGAATGGAAAACCATAATGGAAGAAATGTTCCACACACACAGAGAAGAAATAGGTAAAAGAATAGAAGAAAATAGGAAACAAATGGAAACGTTACAAAAGCAATTTAGGAATGAATTACCATGAATGAAACAGATCCAGAGAGATTGCCAGGAATTGAAAACTTCCATTGAAAGCTGGCAAAACTGCATAAATGAAGCAGAAGACAGAATTTCAGATCTTGAAGACAGCATGGCAGCTAATGAGTGCGAAAGGAAGGATCTCATAAAGTCATCAAGGGTCCAAGAAAAATCAATACAACAGCTGCAAGATGAGGCAAAAAGAAATAATATTCGAGTTATAGGAGTTAGTGAAACAGCAGGAGACAACACAAATGATATAAAAAGAATATTTGCTGAAATAATAGCAGAAAATTCCCCAAACATGGTAAAAGATACTGAAGTACAGTTAATCGAGGCATATAGACCCCAATGAGCCATAACCCAAAGAAAACCATGCGCAGACATATAATAGTCAAGATCCCAGACATCCAGCAAAAGAACAAAATATTAAAAGCTGCTAGAGAAAAGAAACAGATTACCTAGAATGGAAAGCCCATCAGAATCACAGCAGACTTCTCAACAGAAACCATGAAATCAAGAAGAGCTTGGAGCAAGATATTACAAATTTTGAGACAAAACAACTTCCAACCCAGACTGATGTATCCTTCAAAACTATCCTTCAAATTCAATGGAGAAATAAAATGTTTCCACGACAAGAACAACTGAAGAACTTCATGAGTACCAAACCAGCATTGCAAAAAGCACTAAAAGATATTCTAGACAGAGAAAAAAGTGACCACAATCCCAAGAACAACAATAGAAATAAACACACAAACAGAACAAGTAAGTAAACAGACAGCAAAAGAAGGAAAACAACAAGTAAATAACATGCCTAGAATAAGACAACATATAACCATGATAACCATTAATGTAAATGGCCTCAATTCACCAGTCAAAAGGAAAAGATTGGCAGAGTGGATTAAGGAACACAATCCAATGATATGCTGTATACAGGAAACACATTTTACTCAAAAGAAATCCACAGGCTGAAAGTTAAAGGATGGAAAACAATTCTCCATGCAACAGGTCCCCAGAAAAAGCAGGGGTAGCTATTATGTTTGCAGACAATGTAAACTTCAAACCAAAAACAATCAAAAGAGATAAAGAAGGCCATTACATACTAGCTAGGGGAAAGGTGCAAGAGGAAGAGGTAACAATCCTAAACATTTATGCACCAAACAATGGAGCACCAAACTTTACAAGTCAAATCTTAACAGACGTGAAAAATCAAATAACTAATAACACTATTGTAATGGGGGACCTAAACACCCCTCTGATGCAAACAGACAGGTCAACTGGACAGAAACTCAGCAAAGAAATAACAGACCTGAACGAAAAGTGTGAACAAATGGACTTAGCAGATGTGTACAGAGTGTTCCACCCCACAACATCAGAATACACATTTTTCTCAGCTGCACATGGGTCTTTCTCTAAAATTGACCACATTCTAGCCCATACAGCATATCTAACTAAATGCAAAAGAATTGAAGTTATCCCATGCATATTATCGGACCACAGGGTAATGAAATTGGAAATTAATGACAAAGAGAACTCCAAAAACCTCATAAATGCTTGGAAATTAGACAACAACCTCTTGAATAACCAATGGGCCACACAAGAAGTTAAAGAAGAAATTTAAAAAACCTACAAATAAATGAAAATGCAAGTACAACCTGCTAGAATCTGTGGGATGCAATGAAAGCAGTCCTCAGAGGGAAATTTATAGCAATGGACTCATATACAAAGAAAACAGAAAGAGACCAAATAAATAGCCTAATGCTACACCTCAAACTCTTAGAAAAAGAGCAACAAGCCAAACGAAAAGCCCAAAGAACGGAGGAGATTATAAAACTCAGGGCAGAAATTAATGCAATTTAGATGAAGAAAACTCTACAAAAAATAAGTGAATCAAAGAGTTGGTTCTTCGAAAGAATAAATAAAATTGATAAACCCCTAGCCAATCTTATCAAAAAAAGAAGGGAAAGAACTCAAATTCATGCAATAAGGAATGAAAAGGATGAAATCACCACAGATCCCACAGAAATCCAAAAGATCATTAATACCTACTTTGAAACTCTTTGCTCCCATAGGATAGAAAATACAGAAGAAATGGACAGATTCCTAGAAAGGTACAAATTACCAAAATTGAATCAGGAAGACGTAAAAATCCTGAACAACCCAATATCAATTAATGAGATTGAAAACGTCATTAAAAACTTACCAACAAAGAAAAGCCCAGGCCCTGATGGATTCACAGCAGAATTCTATAAAACATTCAGAG